>CAJDYZ010007965.1:0-29411 GCA_903986555.1 Heterotrigona itama
AAAAAAAAAAAAAAAAAAAAAAAAAAAAAAAAAAAAAAAAAAAAACAGAAAACGAGAAAACAGAAATAAAAAAAAAGGAAAAAGAAAGAATATGCCACAAAGTATTTCAAAATTTCAAAAGTCGTTGAGAATTGAAAATAATATTGAATACGTTACGTGTAAAATAAACTATTCTTGTTTATGAATGCAACTGTTCTTCCGAATTTCAGACTTCGGCAACTTTTGGTTTATTTATTTTATTTATTTAATGTGATTAGTAAATTGCTCGTTTAACGTAATTAAAAAGATAAAAGTTAAATAGAAATTTGTTGTCTCTACTGTACATACACGTGTATATTCTAATTAGTGGAGGGATTTTTATAATTGTAATTTATATTTCCACACGCACATTGTGTATATTTCGTAGGTCTACTGAAAAATGTAATTGTTTTTTTGCAACGATTATTATAAGATTCCAAAAAGAAAAAAAAAGTTTATTTTTATTTGTCTTTTACACGTCTACAAACAGAAAGATTGCGTCAAAATCGAATGAAATTCGCTCGTTTTTCGCTAGTAACGCATTTCTGCATAAATAATAATAACGTAAATGTGCGACGAAACGGGACAGACGAGTTACTTTATAAATTTTACGTAGAAGCAATAAATCAACGAACGATTGGTTACCCGGACGAATAACAAAATCACAAACGAATTGATTATCTCTTGCTCTAAATATTCCTCTCCGCGAACCGGGACAAACGAAACGTTCCTCGAAACAGCAACAAAAATCCAACCGTATAATTACACTCGTAAATTAAAATGGGTCAGCCTGTATATTGTTCTGCACGAAGGATAATTAATTTTTCCGCGAGGAAAAAGGAGTAAAAAAGGAGCGTTCTTTTCGAGAGATTTAAAGCGCTTTGTTTCACAAACGCACGCCAGTGACATTGACGCGGAGGAGCATCGGATATTAGATCGTAGAGGTGTTGGAGGTCGCGAGTCGAAGTTGCGGACAGGACTCCCCTGGAACAAGGGAGATCCTCAGAGAGGGGAGGGGAGAGAGGGAAAAAGCTGCACTTCGATTAATTTATCGTCGAGATTTTATCAGGGAGGATCGCTCGTTGTTGCTCTCGCGTCTAAGCTCGAGGCTGCATTCAGGTTAGGTCGTCGGTACGTGTATAGGCGCGCATCCACTTCCGTTTTTCTCGCAGCTTCCGACGTGGGATGGTAATTATAAGTAGAGCCGAGTAACGTACCGTAACTCGTGAGAGAGCGACGAAAAGCCTTGAAGCACGACGAAAACAAGATGAAGGAGAAAACGAAGAGCAAGAAGAAGAAGAAGAAGAAGAAGACGACGAAGAGTAGCAGCAAGAGAAAGAGAAAAAAAAAGACGAAGAAGAAGCAGGCACTCGGGCTCTTTAAGCGTCACCCTCGCATGTACATACATAAACGTATGCTTGAAAAGAAGCGCGAGCAGGACGACTCTCCGACGACGTAAGACTTGCAGACACGTGAACGCGTGGTAGCTTTTCAGCTTCAATCTCGAGTCTGAGCGCTTCTTATCCACTGCTAGCAGTCGGTGTACGCACTGTGACGATCGAAATTGTCATTAAGTGGCTCTTCTCGCGACGCGTTTTTCCATCCACTCCACTTTGGCAACTACGCGCCATTTTCTCATCCCCAGCTGCCCCTTTCACTTCTCGCTTTGTCAATTTTCCACCTCGTTCGCTCATTTACTCGTTTCTCTTTCCTCCGCCTTGTTTCTTATTCCTCCTTCGTCGCGCACGATCGCGTTATTTCACGAGTGAAGCATAGTCTCGCTTCACGTCGACAGTTTTTTCTCACCTCTTTTTTTTTTTCTTTTTGAACAGAAAGAGAGAGAGAGAGAAAGAGAGAGGAACAAACGCTGGAACGAATTTCGTGGAATGAAAATTGCGTATTAGCCGCGGGGTTTCAGCGTTTTTTCGCGTCGCGATTAACTCCCTTGTGCGATCAGCCGGGATACGAGTTCGGGACGAATGTGCGCCGATTAAAGCGCGCCCTATTTCGAGGCTGATCGCGCGAGACGACGCGCTTTAATTAAACGAACCGCCAGGATTTACGTAGTGTCCCGGTTCGTTGGGACTTGGAACGCTCACGCGTAAATCAGCTATTACTTGGGAGATTATTAGAGCGAGTTACCGGAAAGTTTGGATAATTATTATCTCTTGGAGAGGATCTTCGTGAAACGAGTCGTGAACGTTCAATAGTCTCAATCTAATATATTTGAGAGCTACGATGCAAACGTTATATACTGCAGATATTGTTGTGATATTTTTTTTTTAGAATCTAATTAAAAGCGTAGACTCTCAGGTGGAGAATCGTTTTACATACATAAGAATTCGCAATCATAATCATGTTATTTAAAAATTTCATCTGTGATACATATTAAGTGTTCAAAAATTCAGACCTGCTGTATGTACGTGAATATTTCGACAGTTGGCAGCATTCTATCGAAAGTTTTGTTGCATCCTCAAATTTGAAAGGGAAATGTTCCTCTTTACTTCTTGCAACAACTGTTCTATTCAACGCGAATCTTCTATTAAATTTCCAAAAATTTCTAAAATTCATCGATCGAATTCTTCGTTTTTTATGTAACGAATACTCGACGCTTTTATAAAATTTATGGAAAACCTTAGAATGCGACACGATCGTTCAAAATATGAAACAGATACAGTTCAAGTCTCTTAGATATCTCTGTAGCATAAATTTTGGTTCATCTTCAACGTTGTTTTTTTTTTTTTATTTGTACCAATTAACATTATTCATGGTTCAGTAGATATTCTTTCGTGATTAAAGTATACAGATGAATGTATCTTCATTCCTATTTGATATATATATTTATATAGTTAATATTGTGTATGATTATCTCTGTTAAGATCAAAGACGAAACTTAGATCAAAGAGAGACTAGAGATTGATACACTTACGTATCCAAATACAACGAGTGTGTCTACAATTCACAGTGACCGATCAAATAGATTCATCCTCAACAATTCTTTCTCAATTTCCTATTTCCCTGCGTGAAAATTACACGACACGTAACACCATTTCAGCGACTTTTTATCACCGGCGAAGGTTTTATTTCCCCCTCTCTCCGCCGGTTTTATATGTTATTTCGTGATATAATCGATGCTGACAGAGGGGAGGGGGGAAGACGTATAAATATACAGAGTGGTAAAAAAAAAAAGTTGAAGAGGGGCGTTTCGAGGTGATTTTTTTTTTCCCAACGCCGTTTCGCGTAAAAACGCCGCGAAGCAAATACTCTCGACATCTGTAAAGTTTACCGTTTCAGAGACGCGAGGCGTGTAAGCGTTACTTCAAGGTAAACAGCCGCCATTCAGTGCGTTTTCAGTACACGTTCGTACACCTTCTTAACTGTTTTATAGGGCTTCTTAGCGCAGACGGTGCTCGAACCGAAACGAAAGCGTCCGCGCGTTTGTGTGTTTTTCTTTCGTCACTCGTTTCGTCACTCGATGTGAAACGATTTTCTCGCACGCGGTGGCGCGTTTCCTTGCTCTCTCCATGCGAAGTTGTTTCTGGTTCAATTAGCCATGGGGTTGACTGCACGTGCGAAAGTAAGGCAAAAAAAACAGTCTTCTTTCACTCTCGAGAGAATGGAGATTGAGAATTTCTCGGATACTTGTGCTCGAATTTGATTAATTGCGGATTGAATAGAAACGAATGGATATTCTAATTATTTTAATCCATCGACTATGCAATTTGCAATTTTCTTCGATCTTTGTTATTGAACTTTGTTTTTTAATATCGAAACGTCGAGGATTCGTATGATATTTCTTCGCCACTGTCTCCCATCTATATAGATTCTATTATTTCATAACATTTAAACATATCGAAGTATTTGCAACATTATCAGAAATTATTACTTGGGTTGAAATTGGATTCAAACACATCGAGTTAGAAATTGACGCTTGCATATGAATGTTCAAATTTAATTTTCTGGGAAACGAAAATTACGTTCTGCGTTTTTCGCTTGTAATTGTCTGTCAATCATCCAGTTTGAAATTATTACACGTACAAGGTGTTCATCTACGCATTACCGATGTATCATTCAAATTGAAGGACGTTTGAATTCAATTTTCTCGACAACGAAATCTTCTTTATTTCTATGAAATTACTTTTACGCGAACAATCCGAGATTTGCACGAAGAATCACATTATCTGTAATCGCAGTCAGATGTTTCATCCATAATTTATCAATTAATTAATCAGAAACGTGAAACGTCTCTCCTCGTTCGAAGCGTCGTTTTTCGCGGTTTTCGATTTTTTCCCGGGCGTTGTTTCCAAGAAGCTAAACTGAACGCTTCGGCGAGAGAGCCACGCCGTATATTTTCCTTCCTCTTCAGGTTTCTTCGAAGCTTGAAAGCCTGTTTCCCTTCGCGAAGAATTTTTCGCCGAGTGAAAGCCGGCCTCGCTTCGACTGCTTCCAGTCGCCAAGATTAAAACGGATTAAATTTCGCGTGGAACAAGAAAACGGCTCGGCGTGGCTCTTCTTTTCTTTTTTTTCCCCCTTTTCTTCTTCTTCTTCTTTTTTTTTTTTCAAAGAAAAAGCGCGTGTCCAAAGCAAACGGCAAGACTCATCATCCGCAGTTTCGAATAATATCTGGCGACTTCCAACGCGGACTTCCGACTTCCGACTTCCGACTCCCATTTCGCTCGCGTCTGGAAACTTCCGGCTATTAGAATTATTACGGACAGCCGGTGGTTCACGTTTCGCGTTCACGTATTCCACCTTTCTCTCTCGTGGAATACTCTCGATTTACGCGGACGATTAAACTTTGCACGTGTATACACACGGTGACGCGATTAAGTGAAAAGGAGCCGCCATCGCACGCGAGAGCGCGGCGGATCCGACGGAGCTGTTCCTGTATTTCGTGCTTGCGAACGGCGAGCCGTTAAACCGAATAATTAATTCGCGAAGGAGATCGTTTGTTATTATGCAGTCGGTATTACAAATACTTGAAATTTCATAAAGTCGGTGTATTATTGGTGAAGAACTATTGAACGAATTCAATAATAGAATTTCCTTTCGATATTGGATTTCGTAATATAAATTGAAATTAATTGCAAACGAAGTGGTTCTCTATTATTAGATAATTGCAACAGCATCGTGCCACGCGAATTTGAAAGGAAGATTTCCACCTGAAACGAACTTTAGCTTTCGATTTTTAAATCGAAGATTAACAAGCATAAACTGTATATCGATATTCTACAACAAGCATGATTCTGCGAAGCAGAAATCGGCCGTCACGTCAGAGTTCAAAGAAAAGGCAGATGACCTTACAAGCACAAAGGGTTAATAACTGATGAAAGAAAAAGAAACAGTCATTAAACTCTCTCGATAAGCAAAAAATCGCGATCATCTTGGAAAGAAAGAGCACCCAACGGCTCCGTATGTAGACGTACAAGCTTCTTTCAGTGGTTAGAACAGGAAAGTTTGATTAGCCATTTCCGTGCCACCTTGTATGCATGTACGTGTACACGAGATTACCAGACGTTGTACGTATCGGAGAATTTGCTGGCGGTTCGCTCGCCATTCTCTGTTCTGCGGTTCTTCCTGTTCGGTCGGGCCAGTCAGCAGGAAACTTTACTAGTCGTGGCAGAGAGGCGTATCGCCTGCCCCGCGTCACTTTCCTCTGCCATCGACTTTACGATCGTCGCTCTACACGCGTGGAAATTTCTTACTTATACATACGTGTGGCTACGTGTGAGAGGAGAAGCTACGCGCGAAACGCGGCTGGTTACGTACGATCGACAATTCGAATGAAATGGAATAATAAGAAACACGTGTATGCAAAGTGGATGAAATACATGAAATAGAAACGGAGAGAGACGGAGGAGGAGGAGGAGAGAGAGAGAGAGAGATCTCGCGGATGGATGTAGTTTACAACGTGGAATAACCTGTTCTTTTAGAACATTGACTCTGTAATAACCGGTGACTCGACCGTAGGCGTCGCTTTAGTGGAAAAAGTACGATACAACGTACGGTCAAAAAATATCATGCAATAAGTTTAACTGTTGTTACGTTTATTATAATGCAGCGTAATTCTTTTTATATTCACACGTGAAGACAGCTGCGATAAGAAAGCGGATCTACTTTCACCTAATTATAATAAACCAATGAAAGGGCAATTGAAAATTCTAGATCTTAGTTTCGAACCTGTTTTATGGCGATCTGTTGCAAAATCATCATATTTATTACCACGTAGCTAACTTTTCTCAGCAGTCTAATAATTATCATTTCCTCTCAAATTGTATCGCTGTATAACAACTTTTCCTTAAAATTATTTCTTCCTACACATAAAAGGATTAAACTCGTGCACACTGTAGCTTGCTATTTTATACAAACGTGAGACACATGTCGCAGTGCTAGATGTCCGCAAAACGACGACCATCGCTTCCATTTCGTACAGTTGTGAACATTGAAATATGCGCGTTAAAAGGATTCAAGCAGGACGAAGAATGAACGAAATGAACGTGGCGACTTTTTTGGTTAAGAAAGGTTAACAGATGGAACGGGTAAAAGTCGGTGTGTGCTCGAGGTGGAGGTCTGGAGAGCGCATCGACGCGCCATTGATGCGCACGGATATCGTTCCACGTCGGGGGATAGGTCTTAACAACAACCAGACTGCATTCTCGACGTTCCTCTTCGATACGTGCTGCGAGCACTCCGCGAGGAGGATCGCAACGGCGATGCCCCGCGCAAATACCAGCCGAAAGTGCGGGAATGGGATCCTCTTCTTTCTCAAACAGACACGCGGCTCTCGCCTTTCAGTGGAGAGCTCGCTTTCAGCGTTTCTCCGCTGAGCACTTGGCTCTGATTTGCCGCGTTTTCTAATTTTTCTTCGGGCTAGCCGAATGGGATCTCTCGCAACAAAGAGAGGCGAAATTTGAAGGTGTGCTGTCTGCGTTTTCTCGCGTTTGCGAGCGAACGCTTTAACCCACCAGCCGCGGGCAATGCTCATAGAGCGTTTTCACTTAATCTATACAATTTCGCGAGGTTCGCTATTATCGCGTTGCTTATAATTTTTAGGATATTTAAGCATCGGGCGACGCTATTTCTACGTTGAATCTATTTTATTTTATTTTGAAAGTATTTCACATACATGTATCATTTTTTTTTTCTTTAGAATCAAGAATATTGTATTACATTACATTACTTTTATCTTTATAATATATAATTTATATTCAGTTGAATACATGTTCAATTGACCCTCGACCAATGAATTGTTACCCTAAATTTGCGAAAAATGTGTTTGCGCATGGAATCTTGCTTCAAGATGTATCATACTAAAAAAAATTATTAGAAAATTTTCCCCGTTTCTGGATTAGATAAGGATTTCACACGGAAATCTTATTTCCACGGATTCACGGTACAAATAACGGGAGCGAAACGTTTTCATCTGCTTTATCGCGGGAAGAAGCGTTATCGCGTTATTGGGCACAGATACGATGGCGAAGGAGTTTGTTTAATGTATCGAAATAATGAGAGACGAGGCCGGATAGTACAAGAAACGAGAACGAAAGAGGAAACGCGTGCCAGAAGGAGACAATAGGCGTCGATCGACCACGCGTCTCCCGCGACTCTTTCAGCTTTAATTTTCCTCCCTTCGCTTCGTTTTTCCACTGAACCGTTCGGCACACGACGTCTGAAAAACGATTCCGAATCGAATCCCTCCCCTTTCCTTTTTTTTCACATTTCACTGGTTTTAACTGACGTGCTCGATGTTTCGTTTTATCGCAGAGGATCCATTTGGAGCGTTGAAGAAAGCGAGAAATCGGGTAGAAATGATCGCAGAAAGATCGTCTTGTGAATTTGTTTCTTTTTTTCTTTTTCTCTCGAACGATTCGAGACAAAGATAGAGAAAGACAGGGAGGAGGAGGAGAGAGGGAGAAATTAAGCGCAATAAAGTTGAAGTTAGCAGGCAACGTGACTCGAACCGAGACGGGAGGGAAGTCTCGTTAAATTTTCTGCGTGCAGGAAGAGCCGGTGCTTGGCGTTAACGATTCTAATCAGGATAACGAGGCAACAATGCCTTCGAACGACGTGTAATAGTGATGTGTTACGTCAACGCGACTAATTATGAAACGCGAATGTTGGAAAAGAACAGGGGGGATGGGGGGGGGGAACAGATCGATCGCTGTAAAATTTGGCCCAAATTCATATGCGACAGGAATAGAGGATGATGGAAAATGATGATTTTTCGAGTTCGTTAAATACCAAAAGTATTTGTTAGATTATTTTCTGGATCTCGTAGAACTGTAACAGCGCAATTTTTCTTTGCAATTGTTCTTTACATTTGCATTATTTTTTACGTGCATTATATTCTGCTTAGGTTTCAGTATCTATACTTAGAAATAAACGCACCAATAACTGTTACCACAATTTACTTGTTTTTTTTTTTGGCATTATTAAATAATATTTTTTTTTGTAAAATGACGCCTGAATTTTTATATTTCACGTACTTGTTATAAAGTTACGTGATTACCAATTTCACGCGATGTGTATTTATATCTGAGATACTTACCTGTAAAATACTTAATTATTATGCCATTATATTCTACCTAAGATATTTCCGTTTACAATTCTACGGGATCTACCTTAATTATTTTTGAATAATCTAAGCAATTAACAGGAATGACTTGACATTCGTTTAATTTCTGGCGACAGCTTTTCTGCTCGCGACCAAGTGCATTTGCATTCTGACGAACGCAAACTTACCGCTCAATTAATAATTAAAAATACAACAATTCATATACAACAGTTCATATTGCGCTTCGTTTGAGTTCTTTGCAAATCGTCACGACGACGTCGGAATCCAGCGTACTCTGCTTCGTAGTACAACGTAGTGGTGGAAACGCGAGGAGAAAACGCGAAAATGGCGGAAGGAGAGAGGGACGAGGAGAAAGAAAGGCAGAAAAGAGCAGAAATGGCAGAGGGGAGTTTGTCAGTCGGGGGAAAAAGCAGCGACTCCGATGATCGCGTTCGAGGGATTGTTCCATTCAGATGCAAACACGGAGGGGGCGGGGGAGGGAAAGTTAATAGGATTGGGCGACTTGCGTTGGCGAAAGTTTCGCGAGCGGCAGTTTCGTCGTAGAAATGAAATGCACCAACTAGAAACAATTTTTGATAAATTGTACGCCGTCCGCGTCCGGAATGGAAGAAAACGAGAGTGGAGGGGTAGAAAAAGGGAGAACGACGAGGCAAGAGCAACAGAGAAAGAGAGAGAGAGAGACAGGGGTGGGTTGTTAACGGCGGAAACGAGACAAGTTCTCCGCTCCGGTTGTTTTTTCTTGGCTTCGTTGCAGCATTTTCTTTGCAGCTTTCCAGCAACTAGCTTCACTCGTATGTCGAATCCGCGCGTGTCTCCGGGATATTCGTATCCGCCGAATGCGATTCAACCGGCCGCGTGTACGCATTCTACATCTACAGGCTTAGGTCAGTTTCGCACGGAGCTGCACTGCACGGTCGGTGTGATTCGATTAAAGGATTAGTATTTTGTTGTTTCGTTTCTCAAATTTCACGATAGAAATACGTTAATTCTTTTCCATCTTTCCATCTTTCTTGCGATAATTCAGGGTGAATGATCTGATAAATTGAGGACTATATCTGCGTCGTATTTGTAGCTTGAATACTATTTGACACTTTGTGATGTTGGTAAACATTTTTGGAATAATACGTTCTCGATCGCTGTGGAATTTCGATATGGACTTCTGGTCATTTTGTTTATAATCGACATCATCGATCTTTTGGAACTATCTGTTTAAATAAATGTATCTATACCTTACATTTGTGATATTTGAAATTTTGTCTGTCGTCTTCACCGAGACTACACGAAACCGGTAGAATCATCGTTTGACGAAATATCGTTGATAATTCAAGCTGTTACAACTTTGTAAAAAAAGAAGATTATATAACAGTCCACTTGATCTTGTTTTAAAGCGTAGAACCAGTTCTAAGTTCGTTTCCTTCAAACGTGATTTTATCACGTAATTCATCATGCAACGAGAGAGCGAGAAAACGAGCGCTACCTTTCCCTTTAAAAAATCGTAAAAATTCGAACGTCTTTAGTCCTGACTAGATTCTAGATCGTCATTTCGAAGAAAAAAGAATCATCTTGAAGTCCGTCCTTTGCAACGAGAGCTCGCAGAACTTGCTGCACGATCTCTTTTCTCTCAGAATTTCATCGAATTTTCAATCACTAGGATCGAGCGACAAAAAGATTCAACAATCTCCAGTATGAAACTGGCCTTACGCTGAAACTCGCGCGCTCGCAACAGGACAAAACGTAAGTGTACACGCTGATGACAGAGATAGGGAGGGGGGAGAGGGTTCCGCTTTGCATACCGTCAACTCGTCCGCATTCATTTACACTAATGCACCGCGATTTGCGTTGCATTTGTCGCGGCGCGCAACGTAACGCGGCACGACGAATGTGCGGTCTGTCTTTTATCTGCTGCACACGCTCGTAGTCGCGTGCTTACCGCGTACGGCCTGGTGTACGCCTGGTTCGCTGGCCGTGTGTGCACGCGCGCCGACCAACACGTACGTACATACACGCGGGACGATGGCCGCGAGCCCGAGCAAGCCGGAAATTGCCATAGTAGCGGAAGAATCCGTCGAATCGAGGACGCTTGTTTTCCCCGTCTACAGTGTTCAACCGATCCGTGGTTGGCCATGTCGAATGCTCAATCCGATCCATCCGGTCCAGCCGGCTGAGTCAAAGGGACGCGCGCAATTGATTGCTTGAAAATGTGTGGTCGCAGCCATTTCTGTCCGAAAAGCGCGCCGGGATTTTGTTCGCGCTGACGACGCTTTGACCGCGTAATTATTTTCCGCGTAGGAGAGAGGCACCTGCCTGGTCTGGTGCAGATTTCGCTGGTCGACTCGACTCGACTCGACTCGACACCGGTGTCCGATTAATTGGACCTAGTACCAGGGCTACATCGAATGGGAGGAAAAAAAAAAAAGGAAAGAAAATGGTTTGCCGCGAAAAAAATAGAGCAAAAATCTTCGCTCGAGGCTTTGTTTTCTTTTTTTTTTTTAATCTCTTCGTTCTTTTGCTTTTTTTTTTTTTCGAAGGAATAGCGGTTTCGGAAACTCGTTGGACGCCTGTTTCGGCAATTTCCATCGCCGTCGATCGCTGGAACACCCGGCGCGTTATTTCTGTTTCAACTATGCGTGTAGCTTCGGGTGTGGTAATAAACAGAAATCTATTAACGTGAAAGGTGAAATATATATATCGATGGGAATATCCTTTCCATCGTTCCTGTGTATTTTTATATCGTTTCGAACAAAGGATTATCGAGGATTTGCTAGCTTTAGCTATGCTCGAAGAGTGTTCGATTAATCGACGACCGAGTTACAAACGCCGAGCCTCGAACCGAGAAATCCGACATTTCGCGCGAATAATCGGGACGACGACGACGTCGCGTCGGTGCAAGTTGTTCGTCGCCCCGGTCTTGGTAACAAGTCGACGATCGAACTCTCGAAGAAAGTAATTCCTTTCGGTGCTCCGATATTTGCAACTGCGCGGAACTTGTTGAAAAGGGCCAGAGAACGGCGAATGCTAACACGTTTTGCTAAAAGTTGACGGCTTGTTTCGCCGAGTAAAATGAAATAAACCGGGGACAACTGGTGCGCATGAACGTTATCGAAAACGGGATACTCGTTCTTTGACAAAGTTAAATTCGTGAAATTTGAAAACCAACGATGACGAGTTGCGGTGATCGATGTTTAAGATTTATAGATTTTTTTTTTATAGTACACTGTTCTAATGTGTTGTGACAATTATTTTAATATACATTTTGCTTCTGGGATGGAATATTTGATTTTACAATGAACTTGCGAAACGCGCTTTATGTTTTATAGAAAACCTGATAAATCTATATAATAATGTATATCTATATGACAGGAACGGTCGTGATACGAATAATATCAGCGATGACAAAAAGGAAAGCGAGTTAATCGACGAAATACTGAAGTTAAACTGCGGATTTTCATGCATTTGCGGGAAATTTGGAAACACACGCAATATGCAAAAATATGCAAAGTATAGTATCCTGTAAGATACCTAACAGGTAAAACGACTTTTGCAAAAGTTACGATTTGAAACCAAAGATTTTTCATCAAACGCAAGAATATACCTCGAGGAACAATGAAATCTTCGAGAAATATAAAATGCTCATAAAAATATAAAAATATTTGTTACACCGATGGTATATTACACATGACGTGCGTAATAAAATCAACGATCTTCAAAAATATTCAAATGCTTGAAACATCCATAATTATAACTGAAACGAGAGTTCTGTCGTTAATGATCAAGATGTTATTAACGCGGTATTAAAAAAGGAAAGAAAGGAGGAAGGACACGCGTTTCCGCTCGTGTTAATTTCTTGCAAGCTGCAGCAGTTCGCTGCCACGGCTGACCGTGTGAAAGAGGGGTTGAAAAATCCATCGAATCGCTCGGTCACGAAATAACAGTAGGGCCGGGGCCCGATTAAACGAGCTCTCCTGCTGTATTAATTAACCGTGGGCGCGGGAGCTTCCTTGCTCGCGTCTAATTTGCTCCTTGCCCGTTTCCTCCCATTGTAAATAGACATATACACACGATGTATACATATCGCGTACGTGCGGGTTCGCGTGTGCAGAGAAGAAGACGAGGTGCAACGCTCCCGCGCGACGATTCGCGCGCGTTCCTCTCTTCCGGTGGTTCTTGGCCCGCGAGTTCAACTCGCCCCGGTTCGTTGTAAATCATCTAGCCGGCGCAGCAGGTTGTGCACTCGCCTGGCGTGACTCTCGCGACGTTTGCACGTACGAGAGCCAACTAAACGTCGCTCCACGAGAAGATTTCCCCGTCCGAGCTGATGGTAAACGGTCATCGGTGAAGCCTGTTTGCGGACTTTAACAGTCGTCTCTTTGGCCTCGTTCGAGCACTGTAATTGACAAGTAACCTGCTACGGCCTCTCCTTCTCCCTACGATTTCTCCTTCCTCGTCGGCGAAAATCACGTTTTCGGACGTATTGATTGTACGAGAGAGATTCGACAGGCGGTGGTGTGTGTTTCCTTAAAAGGAAAAATTAACATGTACCTTGGAAATTTTGTACGTTTGCGAGGAAGTGACAGTAATTTGCGTAGTTAAGAAGTTGCTTAAATTTTTTTTGTGACGAAAGTAAATTGACAGGTATTCTAAAAGGTTAAACGTCCCTTCTTGGTTTATTAAAGAAAGATTTCTAATTTCTCACGGGGGATGTTAATCGAAAATCATGTTGCGCTTAGGAACAATTTTCCTCCTCATTTCTCTTATCAGAAAGCCATTTAATTAGACATGTGCTGTAAAAGAAAGTAATTAAAATTAATTAGAAAATGAGTTGGAATTTGTGTGAAGAAACTGACTATCTTTGCAAAAATTGCTATGAATGATGCATCATATGCGTGGAAGGTAATCAGAATCGTTTCTAAAAATTAATTTAAAATCACGCGATACCCACTGACTCACACGTTCATCGTCGAATTGCGCGAGATATTTCCTCCTCTGTAGCTACGAAAGGCTTCAACCGTGTTCCTTTCCTCTCTTTAGTTATTTCCCTCGAGGATTATAACGATACTGTTAAAAACTCCCCGTGAAATACAATTCGCTAAATAGCAATTATTGCAGGACGAGCGCGGTCAAACGATAATTATAGCCATTCGTTATCGTGCATACTGCAAAATGTACCGTAGCAGTTTTCGTTTTGAAACGGAACGACTCGTTGCGCACGCTCGCTTCATTTTTTCCTCAATTTTCACGTCTGCACGTGGCTTTTGCACGCATGTGCTTTTTTTACGGATCCTCCTCCGTTAATCGTGAAAGCCATTAAATATCAATTAACGCGGAATGAAGTTGGTTGCGCTTGGCAGATGCGTACGAAACGATACGTCCGTTTCATCGAAACGAAACTTTGCGCGACATGATTGATAGATAGATTTATGGAAAGGTGATCGAACAATTCAGCAACGATCGACCTGTTAATACTCTTGCAATGTACGATGTACTTGTTTGGCGGTCGAATTCGTTCTCGCCATTTTCGAGAAAAAAAGGGGGAAAAGGTACTCGTTCGACGCCCTGTTATTCAACCACTTCAGTCTTTTCAGCTGCGTTCACGGTCAATCTGGCCGTTTAATTATCTGGCCTGGGCGTATTTACTTAACCGGCCGACTAATTAAGATTTTTTTTTTTTAATCGGTAGCCCGTAGCTCGAATATCCACGTACGTATCAGAGTAGTAGTCGTCCGGTTCGTACGTTCGTTCGCCTAATTACCCGGCTGCGTATCTCTTTATGTATCTGGCCATTGGAAGCAGCGATTGGAAACGTGTGCTCGCGGTGGAAGGAAAGCTCACCTCGAAGGCCCTTTCTCTTTCACTTCGAACAGTGAACAGAGCACAGGCCACAGCGCTAAATGCCGTTTATTTCGAGGTATCGCGGTCGCATTGTGACACCCACGTCTCTACAAAAGGGGCGTCGAGGGAGAAACTCGACGTTGAAGCTCGAAGCGTGGCGCGATTTGCGTCATTTCTGGCTAACGTTCGGTTTAACCTTGCGTGCTGGATAATCAGCCGAGATGCGATCGAAGCTTGAGCTTGGAAAAGTAACGCGCGTGTAAGTAACGTTCAACGGAGGTTCCTCGACTAGAGTCGAGTACTCGAGTGGATAGAGACGAGGTCTGACGACTAACGACGGATATGAATATGATTAATCACGAATACAATGACGACGAATAATCGCCATAACAAGTGGAAACAGTGTTGTTTCTCCATGTAACTATTTATATGCGAAATATTTTCGAAAAATGAACAGATTCGTACAGATACGTCGAAACGTTTTTACTTTTGTTTAGTTTCAATGGAAATAGAATGGATATCGAACAGCAGTGAAGTGTATATACTGCAATGAAGTATCGTATATACGTGAAAATAATGCTATGATACAATGATAGGTACGTACATTGAACTTGATTTGTATAAAATATACCTGAATGAAAAATTCATAGAATGAAACTTGGATATCGAACGTGTGCGTACTCGATGGAATGTATGCATCGAACTACAATGAAGTGCATATTGTATATACGATACATGAAACACACGTATACTGCAATACAATGAAGTGTATACATTGACCTTGATATTGTATAAATAAAACGTACTTAAATGAAACGTCTACATTGAACTTGTTCGTTTCGTTGCAACGAAGTGTGCACATCGAGCTCCGCTTGTGTTACGAAACGAACACATTGAAATCGTTTGCGCTCGCATAAAAATCTGCTCGAATCAGAATTTGTAATTAAATTACGACGAACTGTATTGAACTTGACTCGCGCAAAATTCAGCTAAAAATATCGAACTAGATTTGAATTTTTTTAACAGTCATGCAGCTTGTATAGTCGACTCTGACGAGTCGATCGTCTCTGGCGATCTTCGCGGTGAAACTCTGTGCGAAATACCCGGAGTTTCGGACTTTCGAGTACGCGCGTGATAAATGAAACTCGATTCTCGCGACTCGAAACACGTCCGCTTAAAAATAATACGGCACTCGATGCGAGAAAACCATCGACGTCAGTGTCTGGCTGCGTCGAAGAGGTTTGCCGAGAAGGCGTTACCCCGATATTATTTTTTCCCTTCTTTTCCATTTTCTCACAACGACGCGAGATTATCGTCGTTACCGACTGTAAGCGCGAGTGTAATTTATCGCGATGCTCGATTTCGCTCGGGTTTTTAACAGCTGCGGTCGAATTAATCATTTCCCGCGCGAATTATTCGAAGAATAATGGCCGACGATCGAAAACGATTTTTCGTTCTGGATGAAGCGTTGGAAAATTACCTTTCACGGTATCGGCTCGGCCACGCCATAAAAGGTTAAATCAACGCGATTAATATCGCCCAGACATTCCAGCTCGCGCGTGTACGTACGTGCATATGCGCGAGATTGCAAGAGGATATGCGTTCTATAACTAGCCGACGATATCGTGGATCGAAAGGCCGGATAAAATCTTGATGACTCCCGATCTGCACACCCGGCGGATCGGTGTTACTTTTAAACTGGTCGCGCGCCGACGTAACCAGCCGAGGCGAACGAAAATAACTAAATGTCATATTACGGCCAAGTGCGACCCATTTTCAGCCCGCTCTCGGTTTATACCTCTATGAGATTCTCTCCGCGCCTGCCTAATCATTATTTTCAGAATGTTACCACCAGCCGAGCTGGTGGAAACCTGTTACCCATTTCACCGTTTCGCCCCGGCGAAACAACGGTCCCGCGTTAACGACACCCTGGGAAGATTACATCGTCGAAAAACCTCTTGTTGGATAAGCCACTCTCGCCGTTGAAGCGAATCAACTTTGCCGCCACATACAGATTCGCGCACAGATTCATACACACATACACACACATATATATGTATACACACATTTACGCAGAGATAACCTTAACCCCTTAGCGACAGCCTCCACAGATCGTACAGACTGTCGTTTATTCGCGCTCTATGGTCGCAATCATTCTCACAGTGGTTGTACGCTGCTAGTTGTCAGTGTTAGGAATTTAGACTAAATGATCCAAAGTTTTTCAAATTCTGAAATTAATTTCGATAAAGTTATCTTCGCGATAAGTAACAGTTTGACGATACGTATTTAGTCGTGAACTTGATATTGCCTGTTATGTCAAGTTAGCTGTTCGATATTGATAATAACGGCTATACGTATTTGTTATGATAAACAAAAAAACTGATAAGAAAAAATTAAAACATAGTGGACAGTGTGCAAATACTGTACGTCTTACTGATTTTAAACAAAAAAAAAAAAAAAAAAAAAAAAGAAATTGAATCAACATCCGCACGGAGAAGGCGATTCTACGTCATTATTATTCGCCGGTATTTTCTTGGTCAAATCTCGGTGCAATTAAACCCCCGAAATCCCCGGCGTATACTGAATCGCAAGCAGGATGCGCGCGCTCCCGCGTAGGCGACTAGAATCCGCGCGACGATCATAGTTGCGCGAATATTATGCAAATAACTAGAAGGCTCGTCGTCGCGCTTTGCAGACTGCGGCGCAGTACGTTTCGCATCGGTCTGACCGCACCGCTGGCAAAGTGTCGTTGCTTATATCCTTTGAGATATGCGCGACTCGCGTGTCTCCCTTATCACTTGCCAAGATAACTTGCACTTTGCATACGCGGCATAATTCAACGCCAAACCTTCTCACCGCTTAGTCGCTTCCTTCTCACCCCTCACCTGTCTGCCATTCACGATTCTCTCCTATCTCTGTGGCCTTAGAACCTCTTTCTCACTCTCTCTCTCTTTCTCGCTTTCTCCTCGTCCTTCCTTTTCTCTCGATTTAGCAACGAAGCTTCTTCACGTACCCTTATTACGCTTTGGTGCTTACGCTTTCTACGTCCTCGTCTAGCTCGACTCTAACCGACTGGCTAGCCCTCCTGCGACCCTTCCCTCCTTTTCGTCGTTCCTCGCCGACATTTCTGTGCGAGTTCGATCTTCGCTTGAACGCGCTTTCCACCTTGGGGAAACGAGCCAGGCTCAAGGCGAGGAGAAAGATGCCAGGGGGGAAATGGCCGACGAAGCTTCGTATATCTGCATGCTTGCAGGCCAGCGAGAACGCGCGCTTCAGCTCCGTTTCTACCCTTTCGGCAAAGAGTATCCGCTCGCAGACTCCCTTTTTCGCTCTCGACGTCTTTTCATCGATGCGCCGACTATCTCGGAATTTGTCGGGTTGCAGACCGTTGATACTCGCCAGAGAGTATCACGGATGTTTCTTTGGAGCGTACTTTTATCTGCGTGGTTCAGAACTATGATGATTAGATTCGTATTATTATAGATGACGTGGGGGGTAAACTGAGTATTTCTCTTGGTTCTCCATGTTCCCTTTCATTCGTGTCACTTTTAGTTGGACGATCGATTTATTAGTAGTAAGAAATTGGAAAATATGTTCTTGTACACAGGATATTCTAACATGCATTTATTCATAGTTCTATACATTTAGCGAATACGGTAATATTTTATCATTATGGGATAATATTATAGAATTTTTCACTCATTACAGAATACGTAATATTTTCTAAAAACATTCAAAGACACGATAGAAAATACATACGAAACTTCGAACGTTTAATCTAACAAGTCTCATAAACATTTTACGCATCTTCACATTTGTTGTTAGTTAAACATCATCTTATTCTCTGAGTTTGCTAACTCTGACCCTGTTGGAAGAGAATAACCATATCAATCCCGAGTCTTCTAATTAACGTCGTATGAAAGCAAGACTTTTTATGTTTGAAATATTTATCCCACACGACGTGGATATTATTCGTTGATAAATAAAATTAAACATTAGCTGGCAGCTCCAAGCGAGAATTTGTTCGCGAGGCAAAGTCGCTCTCGTATCGAACGAGGCGATATTCGAAGTCGAGCGACTCGATTAAACAAAGGTTGAAACGTTAGACGCTCGAGAGCTTAATTTCTCGAGTCAAGTAAATAGCCGACTTCTTGAATTTACGTGAGCCGAACCCGGGTTCCGAATTCGAACTCGAGGCTTTCGCGAGGCGACATGCATTCGGGACAAACGGGGTGGAGAGGGGATGATGATCTTTGCATGGGTGGCCGAAATTAGGGAACGACGACGTCGGAGTTTTTGATTAATATTTCAGATCGTTTCGTTTTATTCGCGTTGAGGACCAAGAGGTTTCCCTCCTCGCCAGCCGGTTTCGAAGGAGACTACGGAAGTTTCTCGCGCAGTCCGGGCAGAACTTTGTTCCCTGCAACGTTGCTCGCAAGTTCCGCGCACCTTTCGAATTATAAATAGAGATTCAACGAAATCTATCCTATCCCGGCACGCTAATAGGACTTGCCCTGGCAGACTGATCCTTTGAAAAATACAGCGTCGAATTAATCTCTCCGCGGAGCAGCGGCCTGCTCGTTTATAGATAGGACGGATTGATAATTAACAGAGTGCCGATTTTTATGGATTTTTAGGGGAAATTTAGCATAGATGGACGCAGAACGTATGTAAATTGAGATGCCTGCACGAAGCGTAGAATAATTTTCTCCTATTTTTCTATTACCATTTTGATTATTTTTCTTATAAAATGTCACGTTACACGAGTATTTCTAATTTTTGATAGTTTCTAACATGTATTTCTAGCACTTTTGACAGTGAAGTGTGTCGCCAGAGTTGCAAATAATATTCTCAAATTCCTCGACAGGTCTTCGGATTATCATTGTATTATTACTACAATTATGCACTCAATACACCATCTTTTTCGAGATTGCATATAGGCAATTATTATTAGCGTTGAGATTGAAATAATTGAAATTTAGACAGAATTTGGAGAAAATAAAATTATAATATAAAACTTATATACGTGAGAGTAGAATCTGTGCGACTCTCACGCACGATTCAATGTAGAAAATTTTGATTTATTTATCGTCAGTAAAAACCAGCAAATTCGACCGTTCATGCTTTCATCGAAGATATTAATTTCCCACCGTCGTGTCAGTTTGACACCAAGGGACAAATGAAGTTGAAGAAACGAGAAATGTACATGGATAAGAGTTGAATCCCAATCGTGATAGTATAATTAAACTTGGAAATCCTTTATACAACACACAGATTATGCATTCATGGAAAGGACAGTTTCGTGGAAAGCTGTAAGTGAATATGGCTAAACTATTCCGCGAAGGGATTGCCAAAGGAACGGATGTAATTTGTTCTTCTCTCAATCGCGTTCCGAGAAAACTCAGCGAAACTTGCAATTATCTTTTCCTTCGGAATGAAAAAAAAAAAAAAAAGAAAAGGAAAGAAAAGAAAAATAGAAAAGAACCATTCATCTTCCTTGTATAAACGAATAGTTTCTCGTTCCGAATTTCATATTAATCCTAGCTGGGGCAAGGATCGTTCCACGGCGTTTCATTTGCATTGAAATTTATAATACGCGGCGAAACAATTCTCAAAGGGTGCCTCGAACGTTTCCCGGAAGTTGCACCGTGAATAGACACACAGGGTTATCAAACGTTAATTATTCAAGGGAGAACGAGCTTACAAGACGAAGTTTTATCGGAAGATGGTAAGATTAATTTGCGCGTTTCATATTGCATGGAATTGATTTCCATAAGGAGGCGTTGACCCTCTAACAATCGATTGTTTCTCTCGTCAACGCGCTACATTGAAATCTGTTGTCGAAATCACGTTGCTGGTGTTCGTCGCGCTGCTATTTGTAATTTTATTTGGTCGTTAAAATTTACTAAATACATCTCGTACCGTGCTAAATTCATTTATTTTACTTTATTTTCTCGAAGAATTTATGCGAAAGAGATACTTGTAATCGATGTTTCGAAAATTTGTCAGAGTTTGCTCTTCGTTTTCTTTAATTAAAAGACACAATTCGTGACGAAATTCTACCGACAAATAGAGCGAGTACGCACGATTGTTACTAACTACGTAGATTTTACGTGACTAAAATAGAAATGAAATGGCCGGGACAACTGGAAAATTAATTTAACATTAGAAGCGGTTTTAAGCGAATTTAACATTTATCAAAGCGGTTAAAATCATGTAAAATGAATTTATAATTTTTGTTAGAAACTTTACAAGCTGTAAAATAGTGCGTTTTTAGAGAGATTTAGCTTTGCATTTCTACTTTTTCTCACTGTAATGTCTCTGATGGAAATTTTATGCAAATTAATCGTCGATGGTTCTATTCTATGTTAATAAATCGATCGTACTGACCGTACAACGAATCGTCTGATAAATGTAAATCTTTACAAAAACTTGCTCGAAATGCGACGCTAAGAAAATCTTTTCTTGCACCTTTTGTAGAAAATAAATGTTTGTTCGGACGATAAGCTTAATGGTGGTCGTACGAATTTGTAACAACGCGCGAAAGAAATAACAATTAATTTGCGGAGTGTGTCGCGCGTAAAAATTGAACGCGTCGTTTTACGTTTCTGCATCCGATATCGTAAATTCTCCTCGTGAAACTCGTCCCCGTGGGTATTTAAATCACTCTCCTCGTATCTTCCTCGCGTTCGCTAATTTCGAGATAGACTCCGCGCTAAAGATGCAAAGGCTCTCCCCGAGGGCGATGCTTAACGAATAATTAGGCAGTATGAACGAGCGTACCAACACCTACGTAGATTTCGTTAATTCGATGTAAATTGCTGCGACGACAGTGAAAGAGAATTCCCTCGAATGAGCACAATCACTAATTATTGCCGGATTTTTGCGCGTTTGTAGAAAATTTTTCCAAGTGAGAAATTGCGCTTGCGGAATCTGTGTGGAAATTCGTCGGATATCGTCTATTATTTAATTATATTATGTTTTAATTTTTAAAAAATTATATTAGTCAACTTTGAAATAAATCAATGAATTTGACTTTTCGCTAGGACTATCTTATTTGCCTCTCGTTAATGAAACCTGAAAGTAAAAAATACTTCAAATACTTTCATGAGCTTTCGTACGAGTTAAATAAAATTACTCGTTCTCATTCGGCAAACGACGACGCAAATCAAGAAGACAAGAAACGCCAAAAGCGTGTAATGAAATTTTAATTGTTGAGATTGACATGCATTTCTTTTCATTGACATTTTTACAAATCGTGCGAATCACGTTGGTCTTATGTTAGCATTTGCCAGCACTAACGTCTCTCGATGCGATAAAACGAATTTATTGCTTTATTACGAAATGCTTCATCCGTCAATTTTTTCCGATTGAATCGCGACTAAGTTTCTATAAACTTTCTATATATTATACAGAGGAAGTTACGTACTTACGTATTGGCCAATATTAAGTTCAAGTACGAGTGTTACTCTCGGTTTCGTTGTTTCTACGATTTCACTTTCCTTTCCACGTCAAATTTAACGGAGAAATATTTTTTCTCGATAATTCTCATTCAATTCTCCCTCCATACTTTTTAATTCATTCGTTCCATATAGTGTTTTATAAATATTCCACAGTTAATTTGTTCCAAGTTCTTCAATTCTCGTTTCGAGCAGAAACATCGGGGCAATTCAAACGATCAAATTGAGCAATCAGACGATACTCGTAGTGCGTATCGTACAACTACGACAGAAAATTAGAAGAAAACAAGTATGTTGATCTCTTGGAAAAAGTTCGACACACCTCGCGTGATAATTACTGTTTTTCAACACCTCCGGGATGACTGTCGCACGCTGTTAATAAACGAACGAAGACAAAGACATGCTATTGATTTTAACTCGCGTTCGTATTATAGCTTTGTCCAATTCCTCTCGATCTATAAACTCTCGAGATACAAAGGACCGAGCCGATCCGAGCAAAGCGCCGAGGAAAGATTCTATGCAAATTCCCCTTAATTGAAGTTTTAACAGAGAAACCAAAGTATCGGTGAAATTCTTTCGCGACAACGAAGGATCGAGTGCAACTACATTGGTACTGCTTTCTCTCTCTCTCCGGATCGAGTGTTTTCACGTAAGTGTACAAGTTTTGCGCGATTAACGGGTAAAGCTACCGTTTCGGATACGGATGCAGCTCGCGTCGAAGGAAGTTCCGTAACAGCGACAGATGTAAGTGGAGTTCGGCTATCGAGTAGCCGGTGTATTTATGGCGGTTTAATGTAAATCGAAGGGAACCGGGGCAGAGTGTAAGTCGGATAGTAAGTTCCACGGTTTAGTTATTTGCAATGTATCGCAAGCGGTAAAATACAAGCGGCTTCCCGTCTAAGACAAGCCATTTGCATTTGTCGATACGTTGTTACGTTCGCTGCGCGGTTGCTCAGGTGAACCTACTCGAACGTTTGCTCGAAATGTATATCGCGTACATATGTGCGTATGTGTTGCAGAAGGTATTTTGACATTTTATTATGTATTTCTAATGAGAACCGATTGGCAGTGACTGCTACATTGAAACAAATGCGAATGTAGCACGCGCAGAAATTAGGAAAGATATTAAAATTGGTTATTAAATTGGGAAAAAAGATATTTAAAGTTGAAATCGAGTTCGAAGCAAACAGAGTGAAAGTTAGAATGTGCTTGATACAAGTGTGTGCATTATTAAGTAACTAAAAGGTCGGTTTTTTTCCGAGTACGAGAACAATTCTCTGTACCTGAGGAGTAGAAATCCCAACGTGAGAAATATATTAACGATACGCACGCGTGCAGAAAGTTTTCTAAAACTTTACACAGATAAAGATAAAACGCACCGAAATGTAGAAACAAGAGTCTAAGAGAAGAGAGTTATCTCAAAGGATGAAAAAAAAAGAAGAAAAAAAAGAAATGCAATTTCTCGATACGAGGTGTTACATCCTATCTTCACGACAGAAGGATCGCACGTACAGTAAAGTGTCTCTCAAAGAGGAACGAGGCGAAGGACGACGAACAAAGATACACGTGAAACACATAGAAACGAGACATTGAACGAGGAGGATCATTTTAGAAAAAGAAAGGAGGCGCAATTTGTCTCGTTGGCCGTTTATTTCCTTCTCTTCCATTAACTCCTCGAGGAGCAAACGGTCTCAATGCGCGTTACGAGCGCAGGGGAGAAAATGATAGTTTAATGATTTCCTTTTGCTCTTTAACGTCGCTAAGAGCTAAGAGGTCGCCGTGATAAAACCGAGTGCCGCTCGTTCCTGAGGAAATTCAAACGGAGCCAGCCTGGTTCCTGGGAAAATTTAAGCCAGTGTTGTGCACGTAGTGTGTATCCTGTGTGTATTCGCCAAAGCACACAGAGAGAAAATAAACGCAGAGAGAGAAAGAGAGAGAACGCGCGCGTATTATATTGTACGGCTGTGTAACGTTGGGAACGAACGTGTATCCAGTACGGTCCGCCCCGGAATGCTGTGTACGACATTCCAGCAGGCACGGTTTCATGAATGGAGGGCCCCGTAAAAAGCAGCCGGTGGGTCAACTCGTACCAGTTGACTCCGATAATTGCGAGGCCCGAGCGGAGATCAGAGGGCAAAATGAGTCGACATTAGCCTGTTAGTCCCGGGCGAGCGCGCCCACTATGCGTTACTAAAAGCGTCAGACGCACGCGTCACAGATTTTTTTCCAACTATGGCGAGGCGCGCCCTTTCGTTCCTCTGTAACGCGATTTTCAACTGTTTTGCCTGTTCGTTAGTTACTGCCGTGCTCGAAAATACTCACGATACGACTTTTTACGTTTATATCCGTTGGCCGATCGATTCACTGACCTGCGTGTTCGTGCAAACGTTGACTTTTCAAAATGTCAAGTATATATATAACTTTTCAAAGTTTGAGTACGATCCTAATGTCGCGAATAATTATGAATTGTGTTTAACGACAGAAGGGCCGTTGTCTCAAATATTTACTTGCCATTCTCTTCGGAATTCCCGCTTACTGAACAAGTACTTCTGCTTATTGTCGTTTTAATAAAATCGTCCCGAGTATGCAAGTTAATAAGAATAAAGAATAAAGAACACTAAACATCGAGAATAATTAGGGATGTTTAACAAAGAAGAGGAATTTCACACGTAGAAAGTCTTTTTATTCTTGTACACAGTTTAGTATACGAACACGAGCAATTAAATTTGGGAACAATTGTAGTGGACTAGCGCGGAGTGGAGTCACACCAGGAGGTATCGTCCCGATGGTCTCGATGGGATTAACACGCGGCACACATCAACGTTCCTCTGTCGCTCGAATCAGCATCCACGGGCTGCGTAGCAACGCGACGCGTCGTCGTGTCGACGGTTCCCGTCGCCCTCTTGTCTCCCTTTCGTCACCTTCCTTCACCGCAGTTTCCCCCTGCGACATAATCGCGTTGCGTTAACCCTTTTCTGGTTAGACTTGGCGTTGTTGGAAGCACGAAGGCACACGGTTGTGTGCAACCGCGCGTTCCTTTCTCTCGTTCTTCGACGCTTTTCCTCTCCGTGCTCGTGTTTTCCTCTCCCCTTCGCCCATCCCTGCCCTGTCTAGCGAACTATGCTCGCGACTACCATTTCACCGCTACTATTTCACTTTACTCGCCCCTCCCCTCCCCTCCCCTCCCCCTCCTCCTTCCCTCATTTTCTCTGGTATTCCACACACGACCGCTCGTGGATACACGCGGGGCACACACGCGGCTGCAACCTAAGAATAATGGCCCCCGGTGCATTAGAGGAGTCCGCGGAGAAAGGAGAGAACAAGAATGCGCAGCACGAGCGTATCTCGCTAACGCAACGCACATACACACATCGAAGCTACGCTTCCCTGCCGAGTGCGTTCTTCTCGTCTGTCGACCTAACGACCTCTCTCTCTCTCTCTCTCTCTCTCTCTCTCTCTCTCTGTCTATAGATCTCGCTCTATCACCGATCGCAAACGCGCGTAATCGCACGACATCCTCTCTGATACGATGCGCGTTCTCTGTACCGCTGTGAAAGCTACGCGTGATACAGAGCGAAATACCGTATCGAAACTCTAACTAACGAAACCTGTGAATGGGATTAATTACTGGAATTACGGGACGATGAAAATATATAAAAGTTCCATGGAAAATTATAAACTGGTCATTTTGACCACTTTGATGGTTCTAGCGTTGAACAATGTTGAAATAATGAGGTGAAAGATGAGAAACGGGTGTCGAGAGTTGAGCAGATGACAGTCGACTGCGATGATTTTGTTAGGGAAATGGAAATAAAAGACGAGCGTTGGATAAATGGTGATGTCTGTTATCGAAACTCTGGCTATAATCTCCTATAATTATCTATATGTATTCATTAGTTATGTATTATTACTTGTAATTAAAAATATACATTACGATATGTTTTATATTGTAGATATTATATTGTGTTTTATATTAAATTATAATATGTATAACGCGTTTTATATCGTTGTTATCCATTTATCTACGTTACACTTAACCAAGTAGTTAACTATATTTTAGAGCTAAAAAGAGAACCGTCTATATAGAATTCTACGCCGTCTATACAATTTTTAATGACAGATACTGGAGCCACAAACAAAATTTCAAGCTTGCTTCGTTAGTTTTCATTTCGGATGCTCGTTCGATAACATTCAGCTTTTCATTCTTCACTTAAATGTTCTTTCCCACAAAGATACTAACGTTCCACGTTTCTGGTTCTTACATTTCGTCTACCTTCTCCTCCTCTTCTCTTCTCGAGAACGAATCGAGAACGAATCGAATCGGCGTCTCACTCACAATCGGTGAAGTGGCGCACGCGAGACGCGTGTCGAACGTGTCACGTGAGAAACGTGCAACTAACGTTTCGATTAACAAGACAGGTCGAGAACTAAGGATCGAGAAATCCTGCTGCCAGAGCGAGGCTTTAACTACGTAACGCCGTCTACGGTTGACTACCTTTGCTCGGAGGGTTAAAGCGAACCGAGTCGTCCATGTGTGTCCCCTTGTGGCGATACCCCCGATTCAACCTATCGAGATTATTAAACAGAGCTTTGGCAAGAACGGTTCGGTCGAACCGCCAATTTCGGACGGAGCCACTTTCATCCTCCTGCGACATGTTCTACACTCTACAAAGAGAGAATGAGAGAGACAGAGAGAGAGAGAGAGAGAGAGAGTCAGAACACACACACACACACACCATCCAACTGCCTTTACCTCCTTTATCCGTGAGTGGTTTCTATCGGACTTTGTTAAACCAACGATCTCTGAATGCCTCCTGGGTATACCTATGCTCGTGCATGCATGAGCGTGCTCCTTTCGACCATGCTCGTGTTCTCTCTACTATCGAGCTGAGCCCCTCCGCCATATAAACAAACAATTTGACATTTGCACCGTCTGCTTGCACCGTTTTCTTCGCCTGTCTTGCACGCTGCTTGCTACACGCGCGTGCATATATCAGATTCGCATATCACAATTGAACGACCGAGTTGTACGCGCGACGCAAAGACGATTCTGGCGTTGACCGTCGGTTTCCGTGTTTCTCTGAGATCGCATCTACAAGAAGGAGATTCTACACAGACAGGTGTCCTTAAAGTGAATGCAAAGATCGCGGATTTTGGTAGAAAACTGACAATTGTTCTACGAGGAGACACGCTTCGTCAATTTTGAGAAAGTTCGTATGAAATTGGTGGTTATTTACAATTACGTTTTCGTTGATTTCGATGGGTCTTGGTGTGTGTTAAAAAGTGACAATTTTGTGGTAATAATATGGGAGAAATGTAGAATTAGTATAATATTACGCAATATTATTACCGTACAGAGAAAGTAATATAGAAAAGAGCACATTTTGTTGATTTCGTTACGACAGGTTGAGAAGAATTTTTGCATTGTTGGTGATACAATCACGGTCTTCTTGCAATTGTATCTTTTAATATTGACAATCTTTTAAATTCTCCAATAATATTAATAATCACTTTCATTGATAATCTATTCGAAATATAAGCTCAATCTAAAAAATATTCTTACGTACGCCACTGAAGCTAAGATCAAAGAGCAAATACATAAATCAAACCACTCTAAATACTAATTTTGATACGTGTCTGTTTGTAAATAATTATTACAAAATCCGCAAACATATATACATTTATAATATACAAGTATAATTTGGCATTTAACACAAAAGCAATTTCACACCGATAAACTTTTGTTTCCTACATTATTTTTATTCTGTTGAGAAATTGTCTCGCAATCAGTCACGAGAGTAAACAGTTGCAGAATGATCGAAGAATTTTCCGAATTAGTCGTGATACGATACAGCATTTTGCTCGCCCCTCCCCCTCCCATGACAATTCGAAAGAGTTGTTAAACTCGAAAACTATTCCCGATAATGCGATAATCACGCTATCGATAGGAATATATATTCTGTTAATTGGGTATTAATTTGCCCGTCGTTATTGAGATTGCAAATTTCCAAATCAATTTCCGCTTCTATCGATTAACTTTGTCCAATGCGCCCGTTAATATCAGTATTAATTGTAGTTCCGTGATTGTTGCGTTAATAGCTTATTAACTCGGCGAAATTGTTCCCGAGATCGACGTCAAACGTCACCTTGCCATTGTGTACGTGTATTCTTAAATTGTAAAACGTTGATCATTTACACGAACGAGTCCCTCATTGCCTCGCGATAAGACGTAATCGCCGTTGATTACAAGCTGCCGAGGTGTGTGAATTAAAATTAATAATTCGCGCAAACAAGCTGCGCTCTCGATCGGTGTAACGATGTAATAATTAGACTCTGCTGATGCTCGGGTAATTTTATAATTTCATGGAATCTGAATAAAACTTCATTTAGCTTGCTGCAATATTTTATCGTTAACGATAGTTCTACTTTTTTGAATGTTTCACATATTTTTGTATATTAGGTACGTTTCAGAGATTAGTTATTTTAAAGACTTTCTTTGGGGTGGATCTGAATAGTGATGGATTTAAGAAACAACGCTCGAGTGACGAAGGGTTAAAAGATGTTATCTTCAAGAGTTTAGACCCAAGCTTTAATCGTCTTTCGATAACCTTTCAATTTTTTTGATTAGATCACTAAACTGTCCGTGAATAATATTCGTTACTAAGTGAAACTGACGATATCAATTAAAAATATAAATATAATTACTTTTATTCAACAGTGGGAATATTTTGTTTCGTAATGAAACTGGATGAACGAAATGGAAAGCCACATTTATTAATTAAAATATTTGCATACGTAGTTATGAAACAGGATTGAATATAACTTGTGACCCTCGTTATGGTTCATAGTAACCAAGGTTTTGCGATTCTTGCTATTATTATTTTTCAATATCTTCCTTTACGATAAAAAATATACTACACCGCGCTAGTTTTAAATTCAATCTCAAATTGCTTCAAATTTCTCAGCTCAAAGATTCTCTTTAACTAAAGTTTCCTCTTCAACAAAATCTCCTACAAAAGAAAAAAAAAAAAAAAGAGAAAGAAAGAAGAAAATTTTCGTTCCGACATACGGGATCATCCAATATCAATTATTTCACGAACGTTTAATCAAGGGACTCTTAACCAGAGAACTAGATAATGGTTTCCCCTCTCATTCTCCCGAAATTCAATTCATCATGCGGCCACGTATTTACATGCGTACGTACGATAGGTAGTTTCTTGTGAAACAGGCAGTCTCCCGCCGGGATTGCCATTATCATATGTCGAACAAACGGTAAACACAAATTAACCAGTCCTAACGACACGAGGGAGGGGAAGTCATTGGAACAGCAGCGTCACGACGCACGCGACGATCCGCGAAATTTGCATTATTTAACTGCTCGTCTAAGGTCACGTCTCTAAAGTAACGGATGGTCCCGCACGAGTATATACCTACGCCAGATAGACGATCGTGATACGCCAGCTTCCCTAGTCTACCAGAGAGTCAAATGACTTCCATTAAAGCGTGCTCTCTCTCTCTCTCTCTCTCTC
>CAJDYZ010007965.1:29476-42863 GCA_903986555.1 Heterotrigona itama
TCTTCTTCTTCTGCTTCTCGAGTTCATCCCCTAGGTCCCTTAGGTTTTCACGTGGCAACGCGATAGAGAAAAGAGAGAGAGAGAGAAAATTCGCGCAAGGAGAAATCGTTGGTGCACAGCTATTCGTCTCGGTCTTCGCTGCCAAACGAACCCTGTCGTAGCGCGAATTGAGCCGGAGTCGGGGTTTGAAGACGACGACGACGCACGAGGCGGCCATAAGCGGACTCAGTGAGTTACGCTATCGTCGCCGCGTCGCTCGACTCTCTCTATTTTTTTTTTTTTTCTTTCCTTTCTTCTTCTTTTTTTCGCGGACAAGATCGAGCACGGCCATTTCAGTTGCACCGGGAGGAAGGTTAAATTAGTTCCATTTCACGGCAACTTTCTTCCGCTGGTAGCCGGCTGGATAAACTTCTCGAAGATGTTCCCGCCGTTGCGATGTCGTTGCATTCGTCACGAATGTCCTCCCGGTCCGGGGGAAAAAGAGTCGGTGTTTGCCGGTTGAAAAACGAGTCCCAGCGAGTCTCGTCGCGCTGTGGATGTCGGTAAATTGACCCTCGCGCAACGTCCACAAGGGTTATTCTGATTCGATTTGCCTACGTTTGCGCGCCGATACCGTTGACGTTTCTGTCATTTTGGTGATAATGGAACTAGCGATAACTGCGGAGTAAGAAGTACAAGGAATAGGAAAAAATTTTCTTCGTTTTATCAGTGAATGTATAATTTATGTTTCATTTTCTATTCTGATCTATCATCTTCCTCCGTCTCTCCGGAAGCTTCATATCGTCCGTGGTAATTTATCGATCCGGATCCTCTGCATATATTTCACGAATAATTATTCAAACTTCTGTGTGAATCCAGAGAAATTACAAACCAATTACTTTGATATATGTTAACGATCAATATAACACGTCGATCTAGTTTTAAAAGAGCGTTAGATCCAGCAAATGTTGTACAACGATTCACCACGATGCTCCAAAGATACAACAACAACAACAACAACAAATCTCGCGTCGGAACGTTTCAAACGAACGCGAGTAAGAAACTTTCGCATCGAATCGGAACGACCGCATTCTCATTCGAACGATCTCCCGTAATCTCAGGGTTAAGGGCAGCTGATCTTGATTTCTAATCGCCGGCAAGTTGTTGGCGTTCTCATTCAGCAGACTGAAACTCCGCCGAGGGATGATGGGAAGAAAAGACGTGTCTTGATCGATCGGTCGTTGAACAACGGTGCCGGCTTTACGAAACATGGAGGCTGCATTTGGCAACGGGCCACCGATATTACACGCGTCGCGGAGAATTCGACGTGGCGCGCCAGCCCAACTTTCAGCCCAGTAATTAGGATTTTCGGATTTTTACGGCGATGCACGCTACTCGACGTCGGCTTTCGTTAGAGCTTCTGTTTCTGAGTGACAATAATTATGGTGCCTTATCTAAATATCTCCTCGAATTGCAATGACAGACAGTATTAAAAAAATAATATAAAAATTGACACATATTGACGCTGTTGTAAATAATACGAAAAGTATTAATAGAATTGTAGATAATACGAAATAAAAAATGTTTCTGCTCAACTAGAAAGGCCAATAAATTGATAAAAATATTTTTTATCAAAATTATTATTTTTTTCAAGGGTCATTGATTTCTCTTTTCATACAACTATATATATATTCTTTATTGCATCGTGTAGCTAGTAAAAAAATACGTTCAGATATGTCAGAAGAACGTGACCTTGAGAATTTAAGTTTTACGTATAAATTTATCTCTATCGAGATTACAGACCTTGGCAAAGACAATCGAGGTAGTTGTTTGATTAGGAAATCTATCTAATCACTTTTACCATAAATGAATATCACATCGATCTTCTTTTGCGTCGAATATTCCATTATGAATTACTGATGAATTTCATTATGAATTATCGATCAGGATTTCAAGCTACTAAGAAGAGATCATCATTGACGATGTAATAAATGTCCCGAATTATCCGAAGCTCGTGTGAAAATGGAAAAAAAATGTCGATTATCAGGGCTTTCCTTCCAAGTTTCCTTGCTTTCCATGAAAAAAAAAAGAAAAAAAAATCAAATTGTAAGAAATATTTTTTTTTTAATCTCAAATTATCCGAAACTTGTGCTTGTGAAAAAATGAAAAGAAAATGTCGATTGTCGGAGCTTCTCTTCATGGACGATAAATACCGAGCGACCATTTTTGTAAGAAATATTCCTTCAGTCCAAATTATCCGAAGCTTGTGAGAAGATGAAGAGAACATCGGTAGGCCAATGTTAATTATCAGCGCGTAATAATGCATGCACCTCGAAAATGCAAGGTGTAGCTGCTCTTGAAAATAATGAATCGCTGATCCTGTTCCTGAGAACGTTGCATTCTAATTAGCCGGCACACGCAAGGTCTCTCTTGAGATTCGATGATCGTCAAACACGGACAAGAATCTGGCAAAGTAACGGTGTTTCCGGATCATTGAATTATCGAATTAATTATCATCGCACGTTGTCTTCTCGAGTGACAAAAAGAAAACTCGTGGAATTCCGATCGAATCGAATGCAAATATTCGACAGTGTTCAGAATGAGAAATCGCTGATTTCATTTTCTCACGTATTTCGAGCAGAGAGCACAGTAACGTTTCACGCTTTTCAACAATGAAAATTCAATAAATAAAGGATGAATCGACAAATGAAAAAATAAAGTTGCATGTTACTGTAATAGGATATACAGATATTTTTATACAGATAATCTTGTCAATGATAATAAATGGTTTACTCATTAAAGACGAGTTATAATAAATTCAAAACAATTGGCGTGTTTAAAGATCAGTTTCTCGTTCGCTGTTAGAATTCTCTGACTCTCGTTATTTTAAGCACTCAAACGATTGACGAATTAAGACCGCGGCCAGCAGCCTGACTAAAAAGTAAACGTCTCGTCGAACTTGGAAATCTAATAAAATTGAACGGGCGCGTGCGTTGATCGGACGCGAAGGACTGCAAATTGACGAGGAATGTTTATCATCGCCGATACAGAATAACGATAAATCCCCCCCGTCACAACGTGGATCGTGACCGCGATTTCGATTGGCGACGAAAAAATCCACCGCTGCAGGCTAGCAACAACAAAAACACACACACACACACACACACACATCTACACGCGGTATCGCGTAATTTTGCCCAATGCCTGGAATCGTATTTATCAAGCATAACCGTATCTGTATCGCATGCGGTACAAAACCAGCGAGTCCCATGGGCTTCGTTAACTCTGCCGGTAATAGCCAGGATCGGCTGCTGGCCGCGTAAGGGGAGCAGTTTTCGAGCGGAGAGAGCCGCGATCGGACACGATCATGCAGGATTTTTCATTCCGTCTGCTCGCTGTGAACACGAATGTCGGGCACGTTGACGCTTAATTCGAACGGAGGAGTTTCGCACGTTCCGTGATTTCGCGACGGGACGGCGTTGTGAATCGGCACGGAACACTAGGCTCCCGTTTAAATTTATAGGCATTACGGAAGTGCATTCAGTCTCTCTCTCTCTCTCTCTCTTTTTCTCTGCGCTCGCATATGACCGTGTATGAGCGAGCGGGGTTAAGGCGTTACAATGGGAAGCTGCCGCTATTAAACCCCGGTCACGGTGCCGGCGAAAATGTCGGCCGGCTGACGTTAAACGCGCGCCGAATAAAAATTTCACCCCTGCGATCGTCTTTTCCGTCGCAGCGTCAACCCTCTTTCGCGTCGTTGTCTCTTCTATTGTCTCTCCCTCTTCCTCGGTTCGTCTCTCGGTTTCTCGGCTCGTTCGATCATCCGTGCGGAAGATCGAAATGAGATGACTGTCAAATAATTTTTTTTTTTATCTGGTACGTATATTTATTTATCAGAAGGAGAAACATAGTATTTCAGTAAAATAATCTTGCACGTTTTAGGAACGTTAAGGAGTGTGTTTTCGGTCTGGACTATTGTCTTTGGTTTACAATTAAAAACTGTGGCTACTTTATCTTTGATTTAAAATTAATTTGATCAGTTTATTTGAGTGTGGAGCAAGACGATCGACTTGCTGGAATAAAATGATCCTTTCAGTTTTGATGAGTACAACCCTTGTGTGTAAATCTTCGATATTTAGCGTGAGACTTGTGACATCTCAATTTAAACGTTTGAGTGTAAGCTCACCTTTCTTGCACGTTGTGCGAGGTAGTCGTCGTTTAATCTCGATTTCGTGGAGCTGTGAAATTACATTGGAGAATAACTGTAAAGTAACCATCGAAATATATAATCGTCAAGATGTAATTCAATCCAATTAACGTGAGCTCTTTCCTTGCAACTCGACATATAAAATATTCCCAAGTGCTCTCTCCGACATCGTATCATCCCTAAATTTTCCCAATACAATAATTCCTCCATTGAATGTAAATTGACCACTGTTTACTGAATCACACGTCAGCCCTCGTAGCTTTCATATTTCTTACGTTATCACCGCACAACTCGTCACTTGATTGAAAATATACGGAAACAGATTTCAAACGTTATTAACAAAGACGTTGCAATAAGGCTAGTTGTCTCTATTCTAACTAAATTTCTTGACCCACTTCAGCGTGACATCTTCGAGGATGAAGCTGTTACCGCCTCCCGGTTAATCAGACCGGAAGTATTTTTCGTACGTCGATATACTCTCCACAGTCCTTGCTGTCTCACCCGGAGCGTAGAACATGCCGAGGGTTAACGGTCGAGTTGTCGGCTATAGAGAACGTTCCTACCTTCTCTCTCTATCTATCTCGCGTGTTCTCTCCAGAGAGGAACGCGAGGCAACGGTCACGAAGAGAACGGCTAGAAACTGGCCGCAGTCCTTTTACGACTTTAGGCGGCAAATGAAAATTCTTCGAGCAGTTTGCACGACTTGCACGCCGCCTCGTCCTCGTACACGTTATACACCGGCGGCAATCTCCGGAGAAGAATTTCGCAGAGGTTTGATTACCGGTGCGACGCGACGTCGCCGACGTCAGGACAACCGGCGCTCGAGCTTTAATTTAATGGATATCGATGTCGACGTCGTCGGTCTCCGGCTTTTTCTTCCTTCTCGTCTCGTCGTTCTCGTGCGCATTATCACGCTCGATCGGTTTTGCCTTCGGTTCGTTCGAGTCCCCGGGTAGCCTTCGTACCCTTCGATTCTCGATCATGCGCCGAAAATTGAAACTTTCTTGTTGCTGTTCGAATCGGCCGACTGACCATGTCAAATCTCTGATGAAATGTAATCGTTGTCTGTGGAAACTTTCTGGTCTCAATCTATACGTATAAAAGATAAAAAGATAAGAATCTGGCGAAATTACGATTGAAATGTCTTTCGAGCTAAATACTTTCAGAGACAAATTGTTTGTGTTTGTGATTGGAAAACATCTCGACCGGTATTTAAAAAATCATCCGATCCAATTGAGTTAGAGAATCCAAGTTGAAGATTAGTTCAACTTGGTTCAGCCACTATTAAGATTATTATTCATTCTATCCTACATTGCAATTTTTCAAATTCTGCACAAAATCTAGAAAAAAGTATATATATTTTTCTCATACAGTTCAGTGGTTATTAAAAACCTTCTATCCTAAACCTAAAATCATGGAGTGCAATTTAATTCTAAGAATATCCTTCATGGAATAGTTCAACCGTGTTTCAAGAATTTTTTCCCTCATAAAATTATTATAAAAATACAAACAACAAAGATATCTAGACGTTTCTTAGATAAATTTCATTTAAACATACTCTTTCTCCGCACAATGGCGAACGATTCTCCAATCAAATGAGCATAATCGAACGTGTTGGTTTCAGCAATTCTATTTACAAAGAGATTGTAATAGTTGGTCGAGATAAACTTTGAGAAAGAGTAGAGAAGAGAAAAAAAAAAAAAACAAAAAGAAAAGGGAAGAGGGAAAAGGGAAAAAACAAGGGTTCTCTCTGTTTCTTAAAAAGCCTGTAAGATGGAGTATCGAGTGGAAAGAGGAGGAAACATTGCTCTTTCTACGTTTCTCTCGACAATGGAAAAGGATGAAAAAATGGGGACACGCGCCGGTACTCTTTGATAGTTTTACGTATCGCGCGAGCACTTTTCCAGCGGTTTCTCTTGATTTATTATCACGTTTGTTTTCCACCTTTATCTCGTCTAGTTTCCTATTGTCCCGGTAAAGAACGTTATCGACCAGCTTTCCGTGTAATGAAACAATTGGATGCAATAGGGATCTTAGGACGACGGAAATCAGTCTCGAGAAAGATGTCTGTAAACGTTCGACATTTTCACAACGTTAAAAAATTTAATGCACTATTTTTTTTTTCTTTTTTTAATTTCATTAACGCGCTTTAAATTGTGCAACAACCGATAATTGCATGTTTCACGTTTTAGGTCGATTAATATTTAGCTCGAACAATGCACAGTGGTTCACGAAATCAATTATTTAACATTATTTACATGCGATATTACGTGTTGTACAAATTGTGACGAAGCAGGAGTATCAGGATTACATTGGCTAATTAAATTGTTATCTGCACGCAGAGGAATTGCAAGGTATTTATTGCAAACGTGCGTTTAGTAAAACTATTTCAAGCAAATCGTAAAATGGCGTACCTTTGGAAGAACAAAAAGAATTGCTGCAGAAATAATCAACTTTGTATACACAACGATGTATAATAATTTAAAGACCACGTGTCAAACAAGATACGACATTTAATTAATATTATTCTATTCAAACAAAGCCTTCTTGCATCCAATGATGTACAATTCCATCTTATTTATATGTTTGAAAACTATTTGCACAATATTTGAAAAATAAACGAAATTTGATCTCCTTTTTTATTTCGCTGCTTCTCGTTTCACGTCAGCGAAATAAAAACAACAAATCATCGAACAACGCGCGAGCTTTCCTTATTTGCCGCCAACTTCGGCGAACATCAGTTTGTCGGCTCGTTGATTCGTTGATTAAAACTACGGTCGGGTGTAGCGAGGAAAGTCCAGGCAAAGAATGTAAGTTCCGCAAGTTTTCGGCATCTGCATTTCAATTAGGGAAGAGAACCGCGCGAGAAATCGCGTTAAACTGTTATTTCGCGTTCTGTTATTGAACGGAGGTGGAAAATGGGTGATCGCGAGCGAACGGGGGTGGGAGAGGAGAAAGAAAGAAAGAGAAAAAGAAAAGAAGGAAGCCAGCTTATGAGCAGTTGTTCGTGGTTCCACGGTGTGAGAGAATGAAAATTCCCAACGACGAGTTCTCGCGAATTCGCTTCTTATTTCGCGTTACTTATTCCCCGGTTTCCCGGTTAACGGTGACTCGCCGTCTTGGAAACTGAAACGTTAATTCGGTTGGCCCGCCTCGCGGCAGCGAATTTGTAGTTGAAACTTTTGGATTTGCCGTGGCTCCAGCCGGCAACTAACCCAACCCGATGAAGAGATTCTTTGCTTCCAGCAGCCGATACCATGTGCCAGAAGAACGAACGTATAAAAGAGAGAGAGAAAGAGAGAAAAAAAGGAGAGAAAGGTTACATACTCTACGTAAATATCGAATTCATTGTTGTTTCAAGTTTTCTATCTTGTGTTTCCTTTTACGCTTCATACTTTGCTTTTTTCCCCCTTAATTTCCTCGTGTTCTCTTTTCTTTCACGTTCGTGATATCGGGCATTTCGAGAGAGAAAATTTCTTACGTTTTACAACGTGACTTGTTCAATCCACAGGATAATTGTAAATACGTGCTCCCTAATGTTGAAATATTTGCAAAAATAAGATGTAGATAATCGTTCATTTTTATTTTTACGAATTCTTTCGTGTGATTTATTTTAATACACTAATCCGAATAATTACACGTGTACGTATACTTAGAATTTCAATGAAAGTTAGAAAATAATGTGATATATTTTTTTTCTTTCAGTTTTTATGTTATATTTAAAAGATTGAAATATTCAGTAAAAGGAAAACAGAGAAACTATTTCAAACTATTGAAATTTGATTCAATCAGCACCACTGCATCGAAGGATCGATATAACTTTCTTTGAAATAGAAAACAAATAATTTTTATCAAATTTTTACTTCAATTACTAGCCTATTGACGGTTCATTTTTTAATCAAAGGCTACTACAATTATACAAGTTAATTATGGTCTGGCGTAATTACGACGTAATTCATTTTTAATGGAAACGATAAAAAAATATAATGAATCTATAAATAAAGAAAGCGAGATCCGCACGACAGGTTAATTAATCCTTCCTGGTTAACAGATTAAATTAAATTATTTTTCATAGATCATCGCTGGAAAATCTTTTCAATATTCGATATCCATAGCAGATGACAGAATTTTTTTTAATTCCAACCTTGTGTAGTTAATAATAACACTTTGTTCTTCGTTTGTTTTCTTCGTTGCACAAAAAGAATGCCATTGAATTTCTCCAATTGAATTTCTCTCCAAAACAGCATTTTAAAAATGGACGAAAAGAAAAATTCTCGAGTTCTTATTTTCGAGCCGATTGATCGATATGCGCGTCGTCGTGTCGCTAAAATAATTCGCGCAACAGGAAACGAAATTTCTTGGCGGTTGATCCGGTGTAAGCCGCTGCAAGAACCGACGCGAATGGAGAAGCTTCCCTGTCGTGTAGAGATACACGCAACCGACAAAGAGGAAGATGAATGGAGAGGAAATAGATCAAAAGAAGTGCCGGGAAAGCGTAGTGAAGAAAATCGTATACAGTTTTCTTTGTCTATCCGGCGAAGGCCTCCGCCTGCATTGATTTCTCATTTACCCCGGTGTGTTTGTTCGCCGGCTCGTTTCTCTTCGCAACCGCATCGGTACTTGAAACTTATTGAAGTTTCAATCTATCTCACGCGAGCGCCAACTTCCGTTCTTTAAACATCACCGAACCGATCCAGCCGAAAAAGATTAGTCACGTCTCCGGGCTTGCAAGCTCATAAGCTGCCGCGTGGAACCAATTGCCTTTCTTTCCCTCTTTTATCTATTTATCTAGGCACCGAACCACCACGTAGATTCAGCTTTACGCTGGAAATCCCTTTACGAGCCATAAAAATACGGGAACTTTAATTTTGGAACCTTTTTTTTCTTTTTTTTTTTATCTCTGTCGGAGTAAAAGATAAAAATTGAGTTAATACAGATTACGAGGTTTTAGATTTTACGTTTAAATTAATGCACGTCTGTGTTCTCTGAGACTCTGCAGATATCATTTGATACTGATTGAGTGAGTATTAAAAATATAAAGAAAAGTGTCTTGAGATTTCTGGAGTGGGAGCGTATGTAAATCCTCTCGATCGTGAAAATCTGTATATCTGCGAGTGTATCCACAATTATGCGTAGTAATCAGTTTAATTAATTAGAATTATGATGTGGAACGTGGTATGATAATTAAACAAATTTCAGACAGTGTATTTCTATTTGTAAATCAATAGAAATTATTTACCAACAGTCGAGATTTTGAAACTAGCGAATAATTCCGCCAACTAAAAAAAAAAAAAAAAAGAAATAGGGACTTTGAAAAAATTATTGAGACTCGAAAACATTGGAACCTTTTCATTCAATAATTACTATAATAGATTGCGGATTTTATGCTAGTTAAAGATACAACTTTCATAAAAGTTATACTTGACACATTTTTTCAGATTACGCGCATTCTATATAAATTTTCCTAGAAACCACGGTCCAAGCTTCATCCATTTCTCCGGACCGGATCTGCCGCCTCTAAATTCCTCTTCGAAAAAAGATCCTCCTTCGTTGCAAAAAAAAAAAAAAAGAAAAAAAAGAACAAAGCGACGAGACGACTTGGCACACGGGTCGGCCATCAGTTCTCGTTCGATGGACAGGAGAAATCCAGTTTGCGCTCGAGGGCTCGGTGTGAAAAAAAAAAAAGAAAAGTGTCTTTTCGTCGTGTCGAGATACTGTCGAGGACAGCGGCAAGGAAATAGCGGAAGAGAAAACGTGCACCGCGTTCCTATACGATGCACTGACTCTACACCCCCTCTCGTGAATAGGCGGATACACGGTGCACCGTGGTGGCACGCGAGGGCACGATAAGAATTCTGCTCGATAAAAACAAACATCGTCGAGGCAAGGGAGGAACGATAGTTTTCCCGACGTTGCGTTCGCCGAGAAGGGAGATAGATCTCCCGGAAGAAAAGATTTCCAGACGCGGGAATCACGCGAATTCGACCATGACTAGGGGTGGCAGGGAGAGAAGGGATACGATTTAACAAACGAATCCAAATGTACGCCGAGGAGTCAGACAGTCGGACGCTTATAACTCACGATGCGAGTCCGACGGGGTTGCTTGGTTTCTTCCCCCTTTTAACAAGAAACAAGACGATTTCATTCTTGAGACATATTTACGATACGCGCACACTCGTGTATTTAGTAAAAGATATATTGGTATACACGGATAATTATTTTAGGTTTGTAGTAAGTGTCAGAGACGAGGTTCATTGATATAATGGATTGGTGATGTTTAATTATTCTCGTCATCCCCGTGAAATGTATCAATTGCGTTATATATCTACGGATGTATTTGGATTTATTTGAAACGAATATGGTCGTGGCACTTGTATCTTATTACACTATAATTATTATTATATTAGCAATATGAAATTTCATATTATTAATATTATCAATAATTAATGTTTTATGTAACACGATAACACGTAATTCATTCACTTCGTGAGCAGTTGTATTTGTAGTAAAGAACGTTTCAACGTGGTTTTTCAAAATATTACGTATTTAATTGGAATAATTATTCCTGTAGATACTAACGACGATTAATTAAAGATTTTTAATTCGAAGTAATTCGAATAATGAATATCCAGATATAAGAGGTTTGAAATTATTGATAATTTAGACTCAAAGCAATATTCGGTAAATCATTGTACCTAGAAAAATTGATGTTTGTCAATTTTACGATTAAAAAAAAAAAAAGAAAGAGAGAAAATTACGATTAAAGAAAAGAAGAAAAAGAGAAAATTACTTTCAAAATATAATTATTTCTTCTCGAAATAATTCTTCGCAGCGTTTCCTTGCTGTTGGACGTTGAACGTGCAGCTTTCCATCGTCGATTCAACCCCTAAAAATAAATTTCGGCATTTCGTCAGCTTACATTGTGAAACGGTGTCGGGCTAACTGACGATATTCTGTTACGCAGTTTATGAAAAAAGTAGCCGTTCAGGGCGCGTATATACGGCGAATGATAACGATCCCGGTTAACAGGCTTTGCAAAGCGGACCGCTCGATAAAATAAACTCTGTTTTAGAGTCCGAACAACTTCCTGTTAATTCATCGCGTAATCATGCGTCGACAGCCTGGTGTTTAGCAATTATTTCATTCACCGTTCTCCTTTTCTTCTTCTTCTTTTTTTTTCCCTGACCCACTCGTGCCTTCGTGCTTCTCGACGATGGTAATTATTCTAATAGAAAGCACAATTCCGAAACTGCACGTTAGCATCGTTAAATTGTCCGGAATAGACTCGCGAGGAAAAGGCTCGTTGAAAACAATTAATATACCAACGTTGCGCGATATTTTTAACCATCCACCGTGTTACGCCACTCGAAAATTGCACACTTGCACTTGCGTGTTTCTTTTTTTCCAACTACGTACCACCATTTCTTTCTCTTTTATTATCATCATTTCGTTATTATACCGTTATTATATTTTCGTGTTTATAATTCGTAAAGCAACAAAGCCGTAACAGCTGGTTACGGGGCATTAGGAAATTTACATGTTGTTACTTACACACAGGTGGCGAAAGTATTCGAACATTATTGGAAGAACAGTGTCTTGTGTTATTGTGAAACAGTTTGAAATCTCACGAAGACCGTGATGATAAAATTCGAGGCCAATCTGAAGATTTAAAGATACGAAATACTTATTGCTAATATGAGTGCAGATGAGTGCAATTTGTGTGAACAACCATTTTAAGGATTTAATAATTGTTAAAATTGAGGTTTATCGACGCAGTTTCGCATTACGAAACATTATGAATTATTGTGAATAAATTATTGCTCAAATATCATCATCACTCATTTATAATTGAACGAGGCATCGAAATACTATGTTACTAATTGTTATAAATAATTCATTTGGCATTTTTCCAATGATATAGATATTATAGATGTAATGGAGCGAAGTAATTAAAATTTTCAAAATGTGGACGTTCACATGAATTATAGAGGATGGTACATAATATATTGCAATATATAAATACACATGCATGATACATTCGCGAAAGGGTTCTACAAGCGTTGCAATACTTTCGCGAGCAATTTGTATTCATTAATCATAAATAACGTCTGTGTCCTCGTAAGATTTTCTACGATATAATTTCCATCCACACGCGATAGAAACCCATCTTGAGAAACAAACTAATCGAACCGTTCTCCCTCGGTCAGAAATATTTTCCGCTTCGAGCGAGATTAAACGTTAGCAAATGGGCACGAATAAATGATCGAGCTCGCTTGAAACGTTTACGCACGCGTTTTCCAACTACGTGTGTGTCAGCTGTTTATTTGTTTGCTCGACTATTTATTCACCGAAAATCCTACGAAATTCTTGCCGATCCATCGGCGATAAGAAGAGGAACTCGCTGGTTAAATCCGAGCCGTGGGCCGTTTCCCTTTAATTCGGCGAGAAGCGTTTAACATAACAAAGATGCCAGACAGACGCTGGTTCTGGATGCACACGTCGGCAGAGAGACACGAAACGCGATTACGCGAATTCGAATGCCAGCCAGCCAGCGTGTCCTCGAGTACGTATATCACCGCCGCGACTCCAATCAGGCTGACGCGAGCCGCCTGCCGCCTTCTTTTCTTTCAATTTTAGCATACGCTCGCCGATTCTCTCTCTCTCTCTGTCTGTCTGTCTCACGAGCTAGACTCGACTCTTTCGTCTCTGTCGAACGAAGCCTGGCCGTCTGCCAGCTCTTTGCCTGCCTCTGTTTCACTCTCCACGGGCTCGGGGACGTTGCTCCACGCCCGTATTTATTTCGAACACCGCCGGTAGTCTTGTGTAATTCGCATCGACGCGTACCTGTCCGCCTCTCTCGTTACGAGCTCTCGCCTGCTGGAAATTCCTGCGAGCACGCACCGCCATACACGGCCAACCGCCTTTCCTACCGTTCGTTCTCGAACGAGCTATTGCTACACGCGGCGCATGATACGAATATGCAGCCCCTCGGGTGAACTGCGGACCTGTTGGGTTTTTCTCCCTGCACGTGGAAAAGTGCGAGTTCAACGGAGTTCGAAGTGAACGCGGCGTGGAACGAGTCATCTGCTGGATCGGACATGCGATATTTTCACTTTAACTCCCTCGACAGGGAGACGTCGTGCGTTTCCCAAGCTCTGAGACATTGTAGGAATATAAAAATATATATATATATATATATAT
>CAJDYZ010007965.1:48385-74101 GCA_903986555.1 Heterotrigona itama
TACGCTCGATATTGAAATTGAACGAAGAATTATTCCATGACAAGAATAGTTGAAACAGTTAACAGAAGTCGTAAAGTGATGATGAATTTACTAAAAGATCCCGATAATTGTGAAGAAAGAAAACGTTGCGGTGTCTAACAGCCCGGGATAAACCTGTTGAAATACGTATACGCGTCAAATTCAAGCTCGACTGCGAGACAAATTGCAGAAAAAGCTGGAGTTACGACAATTGTTAGAAATGTTCGACGTCTTTTAGAAGAATTGTGAATAACTGGAACGACGAAAATTGCAACAAAAATTGCTTGGTCGAAGCGAGAGAATAAGCTGTGTCGTTTGCAACTTGCAACATGTTTATATGAATAAGAAATAACGACGACGAGTTCTATTACGACCGATGAAAAGAGCTTCAATTAAGACCTGATGGCCTCCATTACTATCATCGTGATTTACGAAAGGAGCAGCAACTTCGGAGTCGTCGATCCATGGGAGATGGCGGTATAATGATCTACCTGAGGTAAGACGAAAATAAAATTTATTGCGGGGAAATTAAATTGAATGATTGGCGTATATGACACGAATTGCCAAAAATTAATTTTTCAATGTGAAACCAGATAAAACAATACTTTGCAAACAACACAGTGACCAGCCATTTTAAAACACGAATTTTCTTGTTTGAAATCTCCAGATTTGAATATTATAGAAAATTGTTGAAGGAATTTGGCGAAGGTCTTTCATATCAGAATGGAAGACAATTCTCAAATATTAACGAATTGAAAAAAATGTATTGTACAGAAGTGGGAAGAACTAAGCCAAAAAAATCATTAAAAAGTTATGAATTTCTGCCTCGAAGAATAACTACCGTTATTAAATGCAAAGCAGATCATACCAAATATTAAACAATTATCAAACTCTTTTCTTTTTCACGAAATTCGTTAATCATTCCGCTAAATATTTATATTTCCTTTTTTAATAAAAAAAACATATCGAATTTATTAAAAATGTATCGAAGAATTTTCATTCGCGTTACTCATACATGTCGATAAAAGCGCTACGAAAGAGAAAAAAAAGAAATTTAATAATTTTTACAATGTAAATAGAAATCTGTTATATTCGTATCCATCAATCGTTTTAGCTACGTACATCTCCGGAAGAGAAAGAACCATCTAATCAACGTCGAAACTTGTACAACCTACGACCTTCTCGATTTTTGAAACGCAACAATGAAATTTAAAGCACACGCGAACGGCAAAGAACGCGGAACGAATTTAATTAAGCGTTTTACTCTCGCGTCCACCGGTGCAATTACTGCCTGGAAAGTACATTCCACTAGAACTGACGGTTGTTTGCGTACGTACACCTCGTTTCAATTTCGTGGGGGGAGGGGGAGGAATGGCAAAACCGGACAGTACACCGGTATCTCGAAACTCTCGCGTTCTCTTTTTCCCTCTCGTTTCGGGGCGCTTCCGTTTCTTCCGTACCTTCCGAGTCCTCCCGCCTGGCGAGATGCTGATTTAATCGCGGCATTAATATTTATGTCGCTTTTATTATCGTGACGGTTGCGTAACGCGGAGAATAGAGTCCGGGGCAAACAGGGCTGCGCCGCCTCCAGGAAACTAATTTCGCGGACGAGTGTCCCGTTCGCGGGCGGCGTTTCACGAACCGCGAAAGAAAGCGAAACTGCCGATTCGCGAGGGATTAACGGATCAGCGATTGCGCAAGATCGTTAACCGAGAGCTGAATTTATTGATTTATTTATTTATCGTTCGACGGAGCATGTAAATCGAACTTGCGACTTGGAAAATTGCGAAGCTCTGTCCGTTCCGTCGGTCGAGCGTTTTTAGCGCTTTCGTAATCGATCTGGAAGGGAACTGTATTTCGTCTCCCCGCGAGAAGAAAAGAAAGAAATTCTTTGGTTTCGTAATACTTTGAAAATCAGTAGTAGTTGAGATCTTTGTTAATGCTAGAACCGACTGACGCATAAAACTTTCATCAGGAACATTGAAGAAAAATTTTGTAATAATTTGCGCAAGCTTCTATTTATGTATTTATGTCTAACAGAAATTACAAACTGGTCATATTGACGACATTAGTCCTAGTTTCAATATTTCATTCTTCTGAAGTTTCTTATGTTGCTCTCCGAAAAATTTGAAAAAAAATGCACAAAGGTCGAGATCGTCGCACATAATAATTGAGTCGATAAGTTAAAGAGTACTAGGAAATTTGTCGTGAAATATAAATGCATAGAGCTACACGTAGGTAGACGAAAGGTAGCAGAAAACTCTGCCTTGGTTTAATGCTTAATTACTACCGCGATGGATTCCCTCACTCGCTAACTATTGGCTAAATTTAACATTCTTCGTTAAACAATTCTTAGTTTCATTGAAATTGTGGAAATGAGATTTTCCACTACTGTATTATCTCGTTTCATTTCGTCAATAAATGAACTGAGTACGAGAATTAAGTACGCGTCTAATGATATTATGTATTTCAATTGCCAATTTCGTCCGGAAATTGGAACACCACTATAAAGAAACAATGGCGATACTTGCGAAAGTTGAAGCTATTCTTTGAAATATTCAAAACGTGTATATTGTTCTTCGACTTCAAATTGAAAAATTTCTATTTCTCGTTAGATAAATTTTAATGTATTCACGCAACAGAGAGGAGCAAGTGGTTTCGTTATTCCTATGCGCGATAATTTCGAAAACGAAGAAAAAAGAAAGAGAGAGAGAGAGAGAAAAAAAAATGAAACAACGTCGTGGTTTGTGCATAGAGCAGTTGACCGGTAGTTAAAATTGCAAATTCGATTAGACGTTTTGCATACGCCGCGTGTTCTCTTGTACGGCTTGCGTGTAGATTACAGCCGTGTGTACGTATTATAATGTATCTACTGGTATTCAAAACGCAGCGAAACGACGCGACGCGCAATCGATGACAATCTCGGGTTATTATCAGAGAGTGAAATTCAGGTTACGCGTTTTAGGAACTGGACGATGAATTGATCGGCACGTAGTATCACGCAGTGGTGTAGTAATAATCTATCGGGGGCAAAAGTTCAAAATCAACATCCATCCTGAATGAATGGTGTTGTAGACAATTTTATACGTATCTCGGGAAGAAACATAAAATTCATTTAATTTATTAATATACGTCTTTCTTTGCTTTTCATATAATAGATTTAAAGAAACATTTTTCTGCATTTACATTGATTAAAATTACGATTCCATTCGAAAAAGCTAAGTTAACTTTCATGTATTCTTCATCGAGAAACCAACAATTAATGTCCGATTATGTGTTAAACAAGCTTAATTCGATACATCACTTTTTATCATTAGATTTTAATATAAATATTCAAAGAACAGTGCTTTCTAACAACTTTCTATCGAGGTTCTATTTTTTTTTTTTTTTTTATTATAATCTAAAAAATATGAATTTGCATAAAAATCTGTTCATCATCAACAATAATTGAGATATTCAAAGTTTTAGATACCGTATAAAACATCAAAAATGGAATAGTTGGTAAAAATTTCGTTCTTCCAGATTGTTGACAACTTGCCATTTACCACTACCAAGTATTCGAAAGTTGAAAAACATTTCGACAATCTTTCCTACGAGAGAATTCGGTTGAAATTGCTAATTCTAATTCGAACTTTACACCTGAGAGATTTCAATGTTTTTAAATATGTTCAAGCTTGTGTTTCATCAGAAACTTTTTATCATTATTTTACATAATTGCTACATGTTAACAAATCTTATTAATCGATACCCTGCTGCGACCCTGAAATTCTCGATCTTATTCTCATTTAAAAAAAAAAAAAAAAAAAAAATGAATTTAAAACGTTTCAGAAGAAAGATAAGAACATTTCTAATTTTGCTCAAACTCGAGATGTTTTTGAACGGCAAGTTCAAATCAACTATAAATTTCGCGAGCTTCGTTTCGATGAATTTCAAAAATTCGCAAATTTCTCTCGTTCATGAATGTTTGACAATGGAGTGTCAGAGGGGGTGAGGAGGGTTTCGAGTCGCGTTTCGATCGCGTGTCTCTCGCCCGCTAAGACACACGGCTGTGAAAATTGCATTCGAATATAGCCAGGCGCAAAGTAAACCTCCGGCGTGGAAAAGTTATTTAAAGCGAGGCAAACTCATGACTGATTCACGCTGAAGTTTCGGAAATTGGTTACGGGGCAACGGTAAACGAAGATAAATCATCGGGCACGGAAGTTTAGTCGATAGGGGGGAAGAGGTGCGAGAGAGCACCGCAAGATAAACTACCATCGCACAATAACCTAACTCCGCACTGATCACGCTTGGTCACATACGCGACCAATTCTCTCCCCGTGAACTCTCTCTCTCTCTCTCTCTCTCTCTCTCTCTCTGTAAATTAATTAAATTCCTCGGTTTCGTTCGCGGCCGATCGAATAAAAGAGCCGCCGAATGAAAAACGAAGCAGCGCGACGTTTGCGACAGTCGATCGAATTAACGCCGGTTCGACGCTCTACATATGTGCTTGTTTAGAATTTTTCTCGCACGATAACGCTTCTCTCGGGATGATAACAGTTCTTTACTATTATTGTGTTGAACTTGGTTTTTCTTTTGATTATAATTGTCTTACTGGAGCTACGAAATCAGAGTAGCGTGATAGTAATATACAAGTAATAGTACTGTTTCTATGAATTTTTCGTTCGTATACCAGGTGTTTAGGTTCAAATAAATGGATCCAACCAGCAAAAGTAAAATTCGTTTGATCGAGTAAAATTTGGTTCAAATGAACTCATACGCTGTTCGTTTGTAAGATGAATGCTCGGTCGAAATAAATTTGAGATAATTAGTGGATTGAGAATTTGTTTAGTACTCGTTTGATTGTTTAACGGGTAGTTAACAATTTAATATAAATAACATTACATCTCTGATGGGCTGGAAAAATAATACAAGTTATCGTTTTCAAAAGGACTACGTACATTTTTCAGTTTGACATACAATCAGACGAAATAATTTAATTTTAAATTCTACGTTGTCTTTCACATTTAAGTATCGTAAATGATTTTCTGAAAATTGATAATTCCAACTTGTGATTATTTGAGAATCGTCGATTCATATATCAGTGCCTGATACGTCAAATGTATTTAACATCAGAAGGGTTAATTCTGTACGAACCACTTCGCCTGAATTATGCTACTTACTGCTGTTAGTTTACAGACAATTTATTTTACAGTAAATTAGTTGAGGGATCAAGCGTCCATTTAACTAACCAACTAACTACATTATTGCAAGATTCAAATGTAATCTGGCACGTGATTCCTGGGGATTTTGAACGAAGCCTCGACAATGCCAATAAAGACTCGAATATTACATTAACACCGTCTTTAACACGTACAAAAGTACAAAATCATTATAATTTAAACGATCAATTAAAATAAATAGATTTACGCGATCATGTTTCTGTCTAAATATCAATCTTGTCAAAAATATCAGTGCCTCACGAGTAATTGCTTCAAGAAGAAACTCTGAAGTTCGTCATATCGAGTATTAAAGATCTATTGTCATAGATGAGGAAGTATGTAATTTAATCGTAAAATAGTGTAAATACTTGTCACCCTCGTATTCGACGACTATCTCAAAAGTGCAATACGTATCGTCGATTCTTCACGTCAGCTGCGTCCCCATGCTTGCCGCGACTAATCTTGGAGAAGGAGAGAAAAAGAGAGAGAGAGAGAGAGAGAGAGAAGACAATTCGACGGCGTGGCTGAAATCTCGATCTTAATTATTTATCGCGAGCAAGCGCGACTTCCCCGGCTCGGGAACAAAGTTCCGTTTCCTTGCCGTGAATGAATTTTAATTTCGGCCGATTAGCGAAGTTCGTGTTTGCCATTCGCTGGGATTCAGGCTCGCGGATATTAACATACTTTTCTCGTTCGTTTCCCAACTGATTAAAAACTTTCTCATAAATTTGTCTCTGTAAACGAGTGCCGGTCGCCGAGGGTGGTGTAGCTCTAATTCAATTAAACCAAGTAACACGGTCCATTGATTTAAGATTCCGGCCGAGTTTCGCAACGTCTCTCTCTCTCTCTCTCCCGGCGCATCCCCTTGGTTCTCTGTTCACTCTCTCTCTCTCCCTCTCTCTTATTCGCGAACACCACGTTCTTTATATTGGTTGTTCCTTGTTCGTCGCGGGAAGAAAATCCGCGTGCCAATTTGCAAGACTCAATGTGGCCAACCGGACACTTCAGTTTTTCAACAATGAACAACGCTCGGGTTTGAAACGACTCGAAAGACTGAGGACGGTAATTTGATCGAGATTTAATTGAAGAGAACGAGTTTTAAAAGTCCGTGATACGATAATGTTACGAGTGTTAGCGAAGTTGCAAGAATTTCGGTCGTTTTTACGTAGTTTCTTCTAGTTGACAAACTGTATCATTTCGACAACTGTATCGATGTAATTGTATAGAATTCAATCTTCAATCGATATCTGGTCTAGGAAAATTAGGCTTTCACCTTGCTTTTTATTGATAAAAAAAAAATCGCGTAGTCTTTTAGGAATTTTTGTAACTTTTCTATATGAAAGTTAGAAACCAACTCTTTTACCCAGTTGCACTTTTTAAACGTCTCGTTTAATATTAGCACACGCACAAATATTCTTGTGATGTTCGAAGATCATCAGAAAGACACAATCACACGAGATATCTTTCATATTTTATGAAATATTCAAATATCAAGAAATACATGGAATCTTTCCTGTGGATTTCAGACGTTAAACAACGAAACAATAAAACGTTGCTCTATCTCAAAATACAGTCACAAAAGTACCCCATCGACGCGTATTTCAAAACACGAGTTGGAAAAACAAATCTGCGGAACAATCGACAAACAGATCCCAAAGTTGGTCACTATAAAATTAATTCGCGAACGCACGACGGTTTCAGAGAACAGAGTTGCAACAATAAAAAAAAAACAATACAAAAATGTACTTCAGAATGGACGAGAAATATAACATTTGATAGATTGTTCTTCAGTAAGTCGCAATAGAAAAAAGTTATTACCAATCGAAATTACTAGTCACGTTGCACCACACGTCATTAGATTAGTCGTATCCAATTGATCGTCGTTCACTTTTGAATTCCTCGAAACGTTAGAACGAGCCACGCAGTCTCGGAGCTTTTGCAATGCAAGTAATCAACCTTGCGCGCCGGTTTCTCGCCAGGTGTTCGCCCGACCTTTATTCTCCGGAGAGAGAACGACAAGATCTCAGCCGTGTGCGTGGACACGCTGCAAATAATAAATAGAGAAGCCGCCGTGGTGATAAAGCTACGCGTTATTACCACGTTGCGAGGGGTGCAGCAACGTCTCACCCTGTCTTCCCTTCTTCGACTCCTCGTATATTTCTCTCGCGCTTGCCATCTCTCTGCTCCTCTCTTCTGCGCAACCCGGTGCAAGAGTACAAACTGCGAGCGTAGAAAGTGCGGAGACGAGAGTAGAGTTGAGAGAGAAGAGCAGCAATAGAGAATGGAAACGAAATACACGGCAAGGAGCGTGCGTGAGTTCGCGTCAGTGTCGATCACGCGAGCTCGCGTGCAACGTGTACTCTCCTTCGCCTCCCTCTGTCTCTCTGCTAGACCACCCCCCCGGCAATACTCTGCTCGCATCTATCCACCCGTTTCGTCCGAGTCTCCATTCCTCTTTCGTGACGACGCGTACACGACCCGACACGCACTCGTTCAGCCAGCGCCAGAATCTACTTGCCAATCGTTGAAGGATTGTTCGCCACCCCGTTTCGCGAGAGGGTGACCCGAAAAGTCAGTGTTTGGATTTTATAACGACACGTTAGTCTCAGGGAATTTCCATCGTTTTAGATTTTTCATGTTTCTTCGGTCGGATAATTTGTGGTCTGTTGGCAACGAATTTGAATCTAGATCAGTGAAAATCAACTCGTTCTAAATCACTGATTTTACGGTCATTCTTGTTTGAATCCCTTGAAATGGAATGGAGGCTGGAACAGAATTTGGCGTTAAAACATCAAAAGGAATTTTCAAATCAACTTCTTTTTTTTTCGAATTCGAAAGGACAGTTGAGATATAATATTTATCGATTCTCGTAAACGTGTACTTTATTCTTATTCCTCTGGTAATTTATTTTCGATGGCGGGCAAAGAAAAATATTTTTGAAATTTAAAAACGGATCAAGACGACAGCTAATATAAAAGAAACAGGCCACGCTTTATTTTCTGTCATATTCAGTCTGGAATTAACAAATCTCGGGCATAACATACTCGACAAATCTTCAAACTTGATATTCGATGAAAAAGCGTTACTTCAATTGATTGTGCTAGGACTTCAGAACGTCCTACATGCCTTAGATATAGTTCTCGTCGAGTCCACGCGGGGAAACTGGTTCGCTCGTAGCAAATTCGAGATAAGTGGTTGATCATCCAACACTGTATTTCCATTTCATTATACGTACGTCTTCAACGATGCTTCTTTCGCCCAATGAATAATCTTCAGACCGAATGAACACCGATCGACGAACGCGAAAGCTCGTTTTAATCTTCCGGCGTGCAAGAAGACGACGACGGCTGTTTCAACGTGAAAGTAGGCAAAGTGTTCGCGATCACTCGCGAAGAGAAGAAAGACTCGATTCGATTCGACTCGACTCGAGTCTCGTCAGTGCCAGGGTGCCGCGATTATTCGCAAATATTTTCGTTTAATACGCGGCAGCTGTGGTCCTCGATGAAAGACAAAGGCTTAGTGGAGTGGTGTTCTCGTGGTTAGCGAGACCAGGGTTCGAGAGCGTGCAGTTTTCATAATCGCGTGGAACGGTCGAGCCAACGTTTGCCAACGATATGCCACAAAGTCGAACAATACGGGGTCATTAGTGAAGAAACGTTAGTATACGCGCTCCGTTTTTCACATACTTTCCCTTTCTCTTTTCCCTTTTTTTTCTTTCTTTTTTCGTGAGTTTGGTGGTCGCGTTCAACGACACGCTGGTGTTCGTAATCACGAACATGTCTCTCGTATTTCTTTTTTTTTTTTTTGTGAAGAATTATTTCTACTTTTGTTTTGCAATTTGAAATCTTACAAATTTAGCGGTTAATCGCTTAACTTTCGAATTTTGTTCTTTTAATTGCTTCTTTTAATTGAATCAAATATGTATATCAAACCCACTTCGTGGTTGCAAATAAACTCGATCATTCTAATTTTGCAAAGAAGGGAAGATTTCTCGGTTAATATTCGTCGTAACAAGAATTTTCCAATTATATTTCTACTTACTATACAAATAACATTAATACGTGGATAATAACAACAGCAATTTTCCAATTTCATTTACACTTGCAACACAATACAATTATATACAATTATAATATAAGTCATACAATTGTATTATACATATACAATTTTGTAATACACAATTATATAGTACGATTGTACGGATTCTTCATTGCGTGAAGCATTATTCACTTGGTCTGATCTTAAAGCAAGCGCACTACTTGTCCCGAGACTTGCGAGGGTGTATACACACGTGCTGCATGTATTTACTTTCCCTTTTCACGTCCCCCTTCTTCCTTTCTTTCCTTCTTCTTCTTTTTTTTTTTTTTTTCTTTTCTTGTTCGCGAGCAGCGTTGAACGATACGGTGCTAACGTTCGTCTAACGGCCGCTCGTAACCACAAGCGTTTTCCGCTCGAGTGAAAACAATTTCCATAATTGAGGGGACAGTCGGGCCGAGGCTAATCCCGGCGGGTTATCGTGTTAGCCAGGGATCGGCGCGAAGGTTTTACGCGACGTGTGAACGCGATCTCGCGGCCTGGTTCTGTCCGTAACACGTGAAATCTCCGCGGCACCATCGAGCGAGCGTGGATCGCCACGAAGTCGTATAATGCGCACACTCGTCGGTGAATCAAATTACGTGAATCGGCTGAATCGCGGCCAGCGAAGATTCACCCTCGTTGGTTTTCGCGCGATAACCACCGCTAATGCGGTAATGCCAGGCTACCGATTTAACGATCAGACGATAATTCGGACAATGGCGCGTTTATCTCGGCCGCGGTAACTGCAACTTGCCGTGTCCGCGGAGAAGGAATCAACGAATCGACGAGTGTAAACGAGCGTAACCATACGGTTTTGTAGGTCGGTCACGAGTCTCGGGATTGTTGAACAGGGACGCTTCGCTCTGTGCTCGAAACGAGTGGAACGAGATATGATAGGGCGAGCAGGCTGTCTCACTTTTCAACGAAACTTTTCTTTTTTTTTTTTTTTTAATTGGATTGTGTACACTGTACTTTTGTAAAATGGAATGTTTATAGTTAGGTGATTAAAAATTAGGTGGTACGAGTTTAACGTATTCTGAAAATTATAAATTGAATTTTATAATTTTATAATAAATGCTTCTCCGATTTGAGTGTGGTATACACTGAAAACCTAGAGACTATCGGGATAAAATGAACGTTAGTTTTTACAATAATAGAATTAGCAGTTTTATCATTAACAGGTATTTTTATTTACAACTTTTTTTTTACTCTCATCTTATCTTATTAATTCTTTTACTGCTGTTAATAGTGATAATAAAAACAGCTGTTGTCAGAATAGTTGAGAAATATATTTTAATATCTGGCTAATTATTCTTAGCTTTTATCCTATGTAATTCCTGAACTCTGTTAGCCACGGAATTATTATTGGCATATAGAACATTTTTCGATAAAAGATGGAGATTTTTCAATTTTGGCACTTGCAGTGCCTTGTCGAAACTAGTGTTTTTCTTTTACTATAGCAATAAAGGCGTTCGTACATCATGGTCTTTCTGCTTTTATTCGTAGAAATTATTCGTTCCTTGTAACATCGTTGTAACATAACTCCACTGTATTAGGTATCTACTGAATGAAACGGGAATTTATCACGACACGAGGTTATTTTATCGGTGAACATGGCCTCTCGAAGAACTGGTTAACGGAGCCAGATAGACAAAGGTAGAAAGGGAAAAGACATTTTCGGATTCGTTGGGGCCATTTTTGTGATAGATGGGATTGTCCTCTCAGCCGGCGAGGTGTCGCCCAATGGTGCAGCACGTTTCTCAGAGAAAAAGATCCCAAAGAAAGAATTCCATAAGTGTCACCGATATTTGTAACTCTCTCCCCGATCTTTTTCTACGCTGGGACCTTCGTATCCACGGATTCAATATCTGTGCTTTCACTTATCCACGGTTCACTCATTCAAAATGAACGATTCACTTTCATTTACGACCCACAATTTATATTACAATTTGAAAGTTCAAATTTTACAAAATAATATTTATAATCGTAATTTTTTTTTTAATGTTTCAATTTATTATAGAGTTGATCAACATTGCTTTGTAGAGATGCACGTGTTTTTGATTGAGAGCTTTAAAATACACTCGTGCAACAATAATGTCGATAAGTAAGCATTAATATATCAATGGAGGAAAGTAGCCGAATATAGAATGTTATTTTGCCCTTCGAATATCATTTTTATAATGTCAATCGCGACAAATAAAACATTTTTACAAATATTCATTTATTCGATTATATTACGTTATGAACAATTTTCAAAATTAAAAATTCATACACCGACATCAGGCTTAAACATTTTCATGGAAAGCAAAACAACACTAAACAACTTTATTCCTCTTTGATCATATATGCACAATCTAACAATTAATTAAAACTTATTCCAAGTATGAAAAATCTACGCCAGTGTGATTTTTCTTCGTCCCATATTTTTCGTCTTTAATCCCAGATCGTTTTAAACGCTTATAAAATTTAATTCCACGATTAAATCACTGCTGGATGTATTTGAAAAACCACAAAGATAGTCTTCTTTTAGAAAAAGAATTCGTTGTCCTTTTGTAGACACGGAGGTCTTATTATTGTACGCGTATGCAGGTCAGTTTTTACTCGAAGGAAATGACGTGCCTCTTTTCTCGAGCTGCTTCCGCCCGCTTCTGATTCGCGCGAGATCGTTCTCGCGAAGAATTACCCGTATTTCTCTGTACGCGTCTCTGTGACGATGAATCCAGGAGGATGCACATTTTCCACTTGAGTTAAAGTGCCGTTTTCGTAATCGACTTCGCGCCGACGTGCACCCACTGGATGGGGGCAATATCGGGATCTCGCCGAGCACGCGTCTAAATCCCGCAAGTTTTATAGCTCCGCGTCAAGACGTAAGTAGATATTGCGTAAGACGACACGCGGTTTCAAAGTTTTTCAAGCGGCTCAACGTTCCGGAATTCGGCGCAAGAACCTGGCAGACTGAATTATTGTATAGCACTTGCTGAATTAAACGTAGGAAATTTTAATGAACGTACGTTACGTGCGTTGTGTGAAATGTGGAGTGAGCCAAAAGTTTCTTCCTAACTATTTTTCTTTTTTTCTAATAAAACATCAAAATATGAGAAAAAAAATAATTTTATTAATTTTAAATTATACTTAAGTTCAAGCATAATTTTTTCGTTATTTGTAAAAATATATATATAGAATAAAAGAATTACGGATTTATTTTAGTAGAAATTGATTTTTGGACCACCCTATATTTTAACACTATTGTAGCGAAATCTGGCTTCGCGAAATTAAATTGATCTAATTTGAAACAATTGGGGAATAATTAACTTATTAAATTAAGCAATTAAATTAAGCCCGAAAAAAAAGATAAATCTATATATATATCTACGTAGAAGATACGTGTATCAGTAAATATCTATAAATTAAGTCATTTTTGAGATAGGTATATATATAGTTATTCATACTTACTAATTTGTTTTTAGATATACGGTAGCCACTGAAACACCGAACGATATTAAACAAAAATAACTTTTACAAACACATGTTTTAAAAATTTTTTATTATTTTATTTGGAATTTTATTATTTTATAATTGATGGATTTTATAATTTTATAATTTTATAACCTATAAAAAAAGAAAATAAAAAAGATTGAAAACGAACAAGTTATGACTTTTTCGAACCTCTTTAGTTTTACAGTGGCCGCCCTATGTATGTATATTTGCAATACATATCTTGTAATTTCTACACACATAATGATGTATCACGTCTTACACAATGGTCATCATTTTAGACGACAATAACATAATGCTGTTCCATTTTATTTTAGAAATTTCGATGTCTAGAACTTTCTAAAATACGGGCACGATTCGTTGTCGTTATTCCCAACGCAAAAACTTCATCTTGAACTACACTCTCGCACGGATGGAAAAACTTATCTAGCAATCGCTGCTAAGTAAATCCAGATTGATATTACCCTGTAAAAAAGCTAGTCGATCTGCAGCTTGTCTTCCTCTGACACTTTTTCCACTCGTTTCTTCCGCGCCCCGTTAGGAAAAAAGTGCCTTATCCTAATTTATTCGCTAGACTTCGATGCACTTGACATTTGCAAAGATCCAAAGCACATCTGTCCACTAAGCTAAGTAGTTGCTTGGTTTTTCTTCCTCTAAAGTCCCTAGGACTTATTTTTTTTTTTTTTGTATTTATTACGCGAGGATTAAAAGACCCTGACTTTATTGTTTAACTAGCATTATTGGATACTGGGAGCAATGAAAATTTACGTCTTAGATTAATTAATTTTGGAGTTTTTAATTCGATTTGATTTTATTACTAGTCTCTGGCAGAGAAAATATAGAATGTGAAGTAGAATTTTGTGTAAAATAGTCATTACTGTGATTCTGCGATATCACTTGAGGATTAAATTACTTTTAATCTGACAGTGAAACGCGACGGAGAATCTCAACAGTGCAAAATTGTAACATCGTGCGTGGCTCTTTGTTAAATCAGAAAGAAATTATAATTCAAGCCAATTGTACAGCTGATTCATTTAATCCCGTGGACTTATTATAATCAGATCGCTTACAAATTTTTTTTACGAATACGTAAAAATTCGAGGTCTAGCCGTAACATTATAAATACAACGATTTTTCTAAATTTCATACAGGATGTCGAAATTAAACCCAGATTTCAATCATCAAGTGTTAAATATTAAATATTAAAATCAGATTTCATTAAATTAAGAAATCTACACGATTAATGGAACTTTGTATTAATACAGCGTTGCTTCTTAATTGCTAAAAATCAAGTATCAAAAACACTAAATTTAGATGGTGTGTAAATTCAAGGAGATAACGCAAATTTTGTGGGCGAAAGAAAGGAGAAAGAAGAAAATAAAATAGCGGAAAATATATTGTATTCGCAGTTGTTAAGAATCGATCAAAGCAAACGTCACAAAAATCTTGTTATACCTTAATTAAAATAAATAGTTGTTATTATATTCGTTAAATCTCGTACTATATTTTTTTAAAGGAGCAAAACCTCTCCATGAATTCAACATTAAAAATTAGAGAAATGTATCAACCCAGGTTTAAACAGTTGCACTTGGAGGAAACTGGAAAAATGAAACCAGTTGCCGATAGAAAGTGTAGATCACGACATTGCTCGTGATTAGAAGTTTCATCCAACGTATACAGCAGCCTGACGCGGGAGTTTCGTAAAAGTAACGCGAGATTCGCGGAATATATGAAGCGAGCGAGGGCGCAAAAGGTGTACAGGGCTTGATAAATGACGGCGCGATCGACACTTCGGCGAGAACGGCACGGTTATTATATTTGGATCGTATATCTGGCGGATCTCACGACGAGAACCTCATTTCCGTCCACTTGGAATTATAATGTCACGATATATTATCCGTGGCGGGGTGATGTATGGTCGCCGGGTATTTTTCATCTCTCGCTCGGCGAGAGCATTCTATTCGTAATCGAAATCGGTTTTTTTTTTTTTTTGTTGTCGTCCCGTCGTGTCGACTTGCCACGGCCTCGATTGATATCGGGGACCATTTGTCGCCACGCTATGCAACTCTTTGCTTTTCTTCTGGTAAAGATTCCGCCGAGATAATCGTCTTATCCAGCAACAGTGCTTGTCTTGATATTTTAATTTCCTGTGACATCTCGTGTAACGTCGAAAGCTGCACATTCGTATTTTGTTTATTATCGTGTGCTTATTATTTTATATCCTCTTCTCTGCTTGTCATCCTTCGCGTCGAAATTTGACTTGAGTTTAGATCAGCCATTGATGTTGCAAATAATTTGAATTTCTTTTCTGAGTCGATCGTCATTTTAAGAAATCTTCACTCGAGTTTCTTCGCTCGTCTGAGTCCTGACTTCAGCATCTAATTTTGTGTATATTATTCTGATTATTGTAATTGTTATTATATTATAATCGCACATATTATCATAGGTATGAAAGGGAATTAAATTAAAATATTCCATTATGAAAATATGAAATTAATTTTGGGAGCATGAAAGTGTATTTTAAAACTCAAATGTATTTTCTCTTTGTTCAAATTTCATAAAATTTTCAAGCTAATCCATCCAACTGCTTTAATACTAAAAGAACATTCATAACCGGTGTAAAAATTTACCGTTCTATATTCTATTTGAAAAGAATAGAGATGATTTTGAAATATTCAGAACGCTAACGAAGCTTTTCAATTCAAATACCTGGTGAAATCTGTCTGAATTATATAAAACGTACAAGATTTTTATGCAGTTGGTTGGAGAAATTAAAAATTGCAAAGATTCGCGTACACGTTGCGCATGATTTATATCGATATCAATATGCAATATCCAAAACGGAGTGCTCGTTATAATTTTCATCGAGTGAAACGGATCTCTGGAAAAATTTGAAATTCCGGTGTCTACCTGTGTAACGCGAGCTGACGTTCAGAAAAGCGGATTCAACCGGCAGATAGTTCATTTGATCGGGCACTATTTGCAATTTCGTTCGAACAAATGAAGTTCATATAACACGGAGCGCGCCATGCTCGAACGAAGCCCGGCTCGTTATCTTCCTAAAAGTAACGATCGTACGATCATCAAGTGTTTACATTACCTGTCGATCGATCGTACAGCCACGTACATCGCATACGTGTTATAGCGAGTTCACACGATGCGCTTTTTCGAATCGGTAACAGTCTTGTCCTTCTCTTCGTCTCTCTTTTCTTTTTAACACCTAACGAACGGGATCCGTAGATTTTTTACGTTTTTCCACGTATGCTAACTTCCTGAGATGTTGATTTACGTTTAGATATTAGATATTAGATGTAAAAATAAGTAACTAAATATCTAAAAATTTTGTTAAGAATAATTTAACAAACTTGCAACGCTTTAAAACAGAAGTGGATAACTGGCGATCCGCGAGCCCCTACTTTCCTGATCGCTAGCGCTACCCCCTCCATTGCAACGATCCCTCCACTACATTGAAATTTCCTCGGCGTGCCCCACTCTCTCACACATCGCTGCAGTGGAGGGGGTATCGCTAGCGATCAGGCCGGAACTAAAGAAAGAAGTAACAACCCATTCGTTAAGTATTAACACGTTGACTGGCGTTACTTTTTAGTATCTAGGAATCAAAAAATTGAATTAAAAATTAGAAATTAACGAATCGTTTGCATTGAATAATTTTCAACAGACGCGACAGATTAAATGTACTTTTCAAACTACAGTCATTCCTAAAGAAAGATATATATAAAACTGCCCATAAAACGATCGAAGCCCAAGTATTTTAAAACTACGATCCCTTCGAATATTCTTCCTCGTGTCGCCATTAACGTGAAATTTTCGGCAAGGTTACCGAGTCGAAATTCGGTCAGGAAACCAACCGAATCATGTGAACTGGCCATCGGTTTCACGCGAAAGCGAGTTGAGGAAAAAGGCGCGACGATTAGCGAGGCGATTACCCCGTTATTTGCGTCCCCCGTGTAAAATTGATACGGCGCGTCGCATACGGTGCCAGTCACCGTTGAAAACCTCTCGTTCCGCGACATCGATCAACCTAATAACGCGTGCGACAACGTGCTGCTTTCAGATCGACGTCGAGGGCAGGGGGGGGAGGGCTGTGCCTTCGCTAATGACGGTGCCTTTCGATGTGTCGAATATGATCGGGTTCGCGTTACGGAAATTCGCTCGCCCACTCGTGCGCGCCGCGGGTCTCGCGTTAACGACGTGATCGGTAGCTCGCGAGCGTGGCGTAATCGGTGGCATTTGTCACCGGAGAGAAACGGCCGCGAATCAGTGCCGGCTGCGCCGGTCACCGATTAAGAAAAAGCGAAGTAGCACGTAGGTATGTTTACTCCAGCCGGGATAAAAGAGCGATATTTTCGAGCGACAAGAGATGCACGGTAGATAGAGGAAATGCGCGTGAACGATGTACTCGCGATCGGTACGAGAGATTTCGTTAAAATCTCGCGAGAAGTTTGCCTTCTTCGTAAAATCAGATCTAGTTTTGTGACTAAATTGGGCGTGATACAGGGATGAGAGGAAATTTGATGTTTTCTCTTTCATTCAGTGTCATGCTTAACTTTCGGTTAATCATTGTTGTATAATAGACCAGAATTTTCTTTGCGTGGACTAGATAATGCAATACGTAAATTCATGATACAAATAATTAAATGAGAAGTAATTAAAATAGGATCGTTTTACGTATTGAATATTATAATATGCACTATATTTTGAATTTTTTCGTGTATCGTGTGCATTCTTGGGCCCGTAAAAGTCCGCAATGCAAGCTGCTATTCATATACTTTACAAGCAGCAAAAATGTCACAGCAGGATAATGAAATAATAATAAAATATGTAATAAATACATAAATCCAGAAAATTTCTGATAATACAATTTAAGTCATAATTTAAGTCATAATACACTCTTCTTTGTCCTTTAAAGTAATGCAGTAATTTAAAGTGCTTAAAATTACTTTACTTCACTGAAATTTCGTAAATTTTTAGTGAATATTCAAAGGGTTGAAGGCCTTGAATATCTTATTGCTTTAAATTATTTTATACATAAACCAAATGATACTACTTCCAAGAAAATAATCGCCCAACGAGACTCTTTACGAAACTCTCGGAACCGGAGTTTGAAACATCGTGCGAAGTTTGGCTTGGCTTCGAGCTCGTTTCTAATCGAATACCAACGACAGGATCGGCCAAAGCCGAAGCGTCACGAGTTGGAGAAATGCTCGAAGGCCACAAAGTCATTGACGATGGCGAGGTAGGATGAATCGCGGTGGCGCGCAGTCATCGCCGTGACTGTCCCCCAGCTTGCTTGGCGAACCGTGCCGGACGAGATTGTGGGATTAACGTAACCGGTTGCGATTGCGAGATGCTCGTGCCGGCGCACGTTGAGACGCGCGATTGGATCTCCTTCTCCTCGGTTCTGCCCGTTTTTACGGCTTCTTTCGCCAGCGCGCGTTATCTCCCGGTGGAATTAGTCCCCTCGTGAGCAGATTGGGACGACCTGGCAGTTGATGGCCCTCTTTCGCCTACCAGCGAGTCGAACGCTGCCTACTTTTCTCTAATTTCTTTCTTCTTCTTCTTCGTTTTCTTACATGTACGTGTATTATGTATACAGAAAGTGTTCTGATATGTGGCTGCATGATTCTAGAGGTTCTGGTCATTGAAATAGGACCATTCGAAATTTATCAACAAATTTGGTAAAATATTCTACGATCTAAAGAGTATACTATTTAGCATTTATTTGAGATAATTGTTGACAAATGAATGAGTAGAGTGTCTTTCTTTGTATTGATAATAAATGCCACATTTTTAATTACTTTATTGATTTGCCATCGTTGTTATAAAAGATCTTTTGAAATGTGATATTATTGCCCAGAGGATGTTACGAAACATCTTGTATATAGTATATGAAAAAGAAGAGAAAGGAAATAAGCAACGTAGAATAGAAAGATTTGGTTTTCGAGAAATATAATTGGCTTGATCTGACAAATTTTCAAATTCGTTTTTAATATAATATTCAGTGACGAATGTAGAATAAGATTTTATTTAGATCACATTTCGTATTTTCTTCAAGCAGCCCGAAAACATTTTCTAGAAATATGCTCAATTATCGTTGCAGGAACAGTAACGTGAGTGATCTAAAACTATTGCACGGAGAGATTTTTAAAATATCCTCGATCGGACAATTGTAGAACCAGAATTTCGTGATTGGAGTTAATTAGCCAATGAAGACTAATTCTCTTTCTTTTTTCCTTTCAAATTCGAATTGGAAACTTGCTTTTTTGCTCTGTATATCGTTTAAATTATATTGGCAATTGTATATTATTTAAATTAAATTGTTGGTGAAAATGATACGAAAAGACATACTTGAATTTATTCGCGAATCTTTCACATCTGAATCACAGAATGTTCTTAAGGGGCTATATTTTCAAGCAATTTTTTTCACTTTGTTTTCAAATTACTCTATCAGGAAATGTCTTTTGTTTCGCTTGATAAATGTGTAACTTGATGGTACATTTAAAAAATTTTTGTTTCACCCATTGTATTACAATATTTTATTACAAAAACACACAGTTGCTTTTGTAAACGAATGAAATTCTGGTTAACCTCAAACCACTCTACGTTGCAGATACAACGTCGGATATTTTTGATACTTCAATCTTATTGAGTAATATCTTTATAAGTAATATTCAAAGCTAGGAATTTTCTCGTAGAAAAGAAACGTTTCTCCCCAGACGTGACCTTCTCTAAAGTTCATTCAAAAATCACCCTCGAACGTGATCTCACGACAAAAATTACACGCTCGATGCGATCCAAAGCACGCCCGATCGATCGATCGATCGAATGGACTCCGAATAATCCAAACTGGAGACAAGAAAAACCCGAAAGACGGGAGAATGGAAATAAGTCGAGTACAAGCGCTAAACTCCCATAGGGGTTAATCGATCGGGGCGATTTCTTGGGCGAGGAGAGGGGAAAGAACCGCGGAAACTGGACCGGCAATGGATGGCCTAATTTCAGCGGGTTCTGAAACATACTGGGGCTTGGGGAAACCCAAGCGAATCACGTAGGTAAACCAGATATCTCCGCAGCTTTTACAGGTAGGCCGCGCGCGTGTCGGCAACGCGCGAGGGACACGTACAAAGAGAGAAATAGAGAGGAGCATGGCGACAAAGAGAGGGAAGGAGAGAAAGCTAAGAGAAAGGGACAGGGCAAAGAGAGAGGGAACCCTGGTTGCGGACCCTGACTCGACTTCGAATACGGCACAATGCATCGCGTGTACGTGTTTCCAACGTGCACGAAGTGTACACGGGGAAAAACAAGGCAATTCGTGACAGAGGCGCGCGCTTGGACCTCGTTTCGACTCTTCTCTTTGCTTCTCTCTCCCTCGTTTTCCAGCATTTTCTTCTTTGTTCACTCTCTCTCTCTCTCTCTCTCTGTTTATTTTCTCTCCGCGGTCCTGTACGTCGCTCGTTGCAGAACGCGAGGACAGAGCGCGAGGTTACGTTTCGTCGCGACCATAAAGCGAGAACCGACGGTGGTGCACCAGCTTGAACGCGGTGGCGTTCTTATTTCGTCGTGGTGTCGGTTCTATATTCGCGATTCGCGGCGAGACACGAGAGAAGAACGATGCCGAGGTACTGGAAATCACACGATGAAAATGATAAGTACCTGTAAATAATAACGCCACTGGGAACGATGGTGAGAAAGAGAGAGAGAGAGAGAGAGAGGATGTCGCGTTATGGAGCGGAAAGATGAATTACGATGGGAAAGAGTTGGCTGGATTTGCGAGGAAAGGAGAACTCGGGGAGAGTTGGATTTGCTAATCTTACAAGGACACCGTTCGTTGTATTTTACGAAGGATCAATGCTGTTTCTCTTGGATCTCAAAAATTATTATCAAGATATATACGTATGTAGTTTTCGAATTCTCGTGCTTTTGAATGGTAATTCTGTCAACTTTTGTGTATCCACGAGTAGGGTATTTTAAAGGAAGGGGATACCTGAAGTGTATACGAAAGAAGGAGAAACGAAGAGGCGAATAGTTAATGACAAGTAAATTGTGCAAAAAAAAATTAGCATCAGAGAAGTTCAAGTGTAAAGATTAATAAACAGTAAAAATGCAAAAGCGTTGATTTATACATTTGTACGAAAACAGTCATCAAACGACGTTGTAAATGTATGAAATTCCCGAAACTTACGAATTGGTGATTCTGATCGTTCTGATAGTTTGAGCATTAAATTATATTAGCATCGTAGCTAATATATACATACATAATTTCGTGTCTCGGATATGATTACTGACGTGTGCAAAAATTTATACCTCTCTTGTGAAATCTGTCGTGTACATGTGTATATCATCATTGACGGGCGATGTGTTAACAAATACGTGTAATATCTTCTAACTCTATAATATCCTCTAACTCTAAATTGAACAATTTTATTATTCAAATCTCTCAAACAAACGTTTAGACCAGTACGTCTAATAGCTATCATGATTATTGAAGGTGGAAGCAATTCTATCATGATTGTTACTATGATATTAAACTAAAGGAGATACATATATTTAACAAATCATTGGTTAAAGTGCAAACTAAAACACGAAAAATTTCTTGAAATTTATGTATCTCGCACTTTTCTTCAACTAGAGCCGCAAAAGTCGAGGAAACGTTCACGTACTTTCGAGCGTATATATGGTGGCAGGCACCGTTCCCGATAACACAGAGAAAAGATGGGGATGTTTTTAAAGTAGCGAGGCGTGACATAGCGGAAGGAGATATCTCTGTTCTGGTTTAAGGATGGCCTAACTTGGAGATATACGCTCGTACTCGCGTTCGTGGCGCGCTTTGCAACGCGAACGTCGATTAAATCGGCGACGAAAGTTCGCCTCGTCGACCGAATTGGCCGCGTTAATTTCGACCGATAGCTGAAAATACGCGTAAAATACGTAGTCGAAGGCTCAGCGCCACCTTTTGCCTATTTTTTTTTTTTTTTTTTTTTTGTGTGTGTGTCGGCGTGCCATCGCGGAGCGAAAAAATACACGTGATTTACCGCGAATGATCGTCGAAAGGAACAAGATTAGCAAAGCGTTGAAAGTCACTTCGATTCCTTCATTCAGTTTTTGATACTCTCCGAAAAAAAGTCGGGAATTTTCTTTATAGATGGTTTCATAATTATTATACACAGAGTCTTAAAAGCATTCTTCGTTCAGTTTCTGAGAAACAAAATACCTGGGAAAGTTAGCGGTTGGAAATTAAAATTTGATCGAAGATTTCAAGAATTTTGTTTGTAAATAGATGACGAGTTAAAACAATAATTGCTACGAATGATTGAAAAAGAAAAATAGAAATTATATAATACATATGTAACATATAAATCGTGAGTGATTTCAGAAAAATATAATAGTAATATTTATTTTCAAGTGCGCGAAAATCCACAGCCTTTTTACAAACATTCTATTGTTGATCGTTCAGAATCGTTTACACAGAATTCGTCGTCAAAATCGTTCTTCTTTGAAAGCTACGTATTCTCGGGAATCCTTCTTTCGTCTTTGAAAATCGTCTGCCGCGACGAAAGTGGAATCGAGCATAGGCGTTTCTATCGATTTGTCAATGGTTTTGTCGAATCGTGTCAGATCCATTCAGTTTTTGATATTCGCCGGGGCAGGATGATAGAAAGTCGGAAAAGTGAAACGTAAGATCTGATTGAAGAAGAAATTCGAGGATTTTGTTGAGGATCGGCGGATTCTCTCCGATTCTGTATACCTTACTTCTGTCCGTGCGTATAACTTACGTGACACAACCGCATTCAAATAGGATTTCAACGAATAATTTACTACGTTGAGCTAACAATATGTCTGAGTTCAGTGTTTAGTCTGAGTTACGAGTTTAGTCTGTTCTAGGAACGTTGAAACAGGCGGTGTAACGATCTCTTTGATGCTAAGCCTCTCACGAATTTCTTTTTCAACCCTTTGGATGTTTGAGAGACTGAAATGATTAATGCCGAATGAGAAACATACTGAACAACAAGCAAAGAATACGTTCCTCTTTAAGCATGATCTTTCGACATTTAATATAATTCGTAATATCTCGTATTTGTTTTGTATTTCGTATGTTTATATTATTACATAATATTTGCTGTTTTGAACATTTAGCAAGTAATCACTCAATTATTTTATCATAATTATTGTGATTATTACCTATTGTTATTATTATGTCATTATCGATTTGTTACAATTATCTGCAGTCTAGCTTAAAGAGAGACGAATAAATAACAAAGATTTCCGATTATTTTCGTTGCTATCAATACTCCGAAAAAAGAAACGAGACTGTGATTAGCGAGAAAATGTGTGATGTTTGCGTTAAACTATAAAATACACGTTTACCCGGGAACATTTTCAAAACTCTGGTAATATTAATTAACATTAATTCGTGAATATTCTCTGTAGATATTATACATTGTATATTGGAAAATTGGAGACCAGCAGCCAATTGTAACTAATTACAAGCAACTCTTTCCCACGGAGTTGTTGCTGAAACGTTTCGACGCGTTGTCTAAGAGAATTTACGGTGGATTATGAAACACCTGCACACGGTGTTTCTCCTCGTCGTTGGCCATTGAAGCAAATCTCCTCGCATCGTAGGAAAACATTCAGTCAACTTCCTCATTCGTTGCAAAATTTTAAAAATATTCAAATTTCAGTCAAAGTATCTGCCAGATTTCTCTATTAGATGTTTATCTGTTTTCTCTTTCTTAAAAAAAACAAGCTCGTTGAAACACGTTGAAACGAAAAATATCGTAGCGTGACACCACTCATATTTCACTCATATTTTTGTCCGACGTTTATAATGTTTTCTCTACTCGTTTCTTTCCCACCTCTAAAACACAATCCGCCTCGTGTATATTTGAATGAATTAAATTGAATCGAATTCACCTGTGCAAATAAAATCCAGAGAAATAATTCATCGAAGCAACTATAGAGCGAGCCGGTTAAATCGGCTCTCTATAATCGATACGCGCGTACTTAGGCACGTTCACTCCCCGTGTATTTCTCCATTTCTCTTCTTGTTCTTGACGCGTGAATCAAGAAATATGCATTTCACGCGCGGGCAAATGCTCGCTTTTTCCGCGCAACGCGGATCGGATGTGGTTTTAAAAATATAATTAAGCCGAAAAGCAGGAAACGTCTGTCGTCGTTTTCAATCATTGGCCGGTGGTGACGTGTGACGCGAACGAGTTTCGAGCAAAAAACTTCGCGCGCGATGTACGAGCCGGTCGTCCGGCGAAAAAATAATTCTGCCGGCCGGTTAATTGAGATTCGTGTTTATGTCGTGTCACTGCAGAGAGAGAGAGAGAGAGAGAGGGAGAAGCTAAATAAAGCAGAAATTTTTCAATCGGCGCTCGCGTGTCGTGTGTACGCGTGCCGACGCTTCCGATATCACGTGGTAGAAAAACGAGCGAGATGAATGAGCCACGATGCATATTCAGCGGTTCGCACCCAATTATGCCCGTTTCGCTCCGTTGGCCGATCGATCGAGATAACTTAGGATCAGGCTTTGCTCGAGCATTATTGAAACGATACGTTACAAAAAAAAAAAAAAAAAAAAAAAAGAAAAGAAAAAAAACGACAAGCTAAGCAGAAAGATATTGTTTTATTTAATCTTGGACGTTGAATGAAAAAAAAAAGGAAAAAAAAACAATTTGGGGAATGATGATTGGATTATTTTTATCGATGTGTATTGGAAATATATATAGGGGAAAGTATGGTGAAATCGGATATTTAACAAAAGATCGGATAGCAAAAGAAAAAAATTCGCACGAGGCTAAATGTCTTTATTGGACTTTGTACAATAAGAAAATGACCCTTTTTGGAGTAAATTACGCCGGCAGAGATATCGGCGGTATTAACGATCGTTATTATCGATGGATTATTGATAACTTGGCGATACTTCCGTCGAAACGGAACACGATTACGGACGATCGAGCGCGCGACGTCGAGAGTATGCTTGATTATTAACCCTGTCACACGATACCGTTAATAACTCTAATTAATACTGGTAATTATACTGTCGTAATGTGTGTACGTCGTGGGCGTGTAAGAGCGCAGGATATTTAGTGACTCACTCGAAGAACTTTTGTATAACGTGTACGATGTGTGTTGTGATGGGACTTTTTGAAGTTACGTTGATATTGAGATAGATGACATATTAGTAAAATTTGAAATCAATTGGAAAATTGTAGATAAAACGTGACAATTTAATAAATTTATAATTTGTCGTATCTCATGTACAAATCTGAAATTTGTGACACTCGAGGGTTAACTTTATTTATTATTAATGATAATTGATTTTTACAACATTTAAAGAAGATAATACAAATAAATATAAAGTAAATTAAACTTTCAGACTTTTGGAAATTAATGAAATTAATGCCACTGAATATTCTCAGACTTATCGACCGTACTATCTTCATGTAATAAAATTTTACGTATGTAGCCTTGTGTTACACGTATAAAATCATATATTATCATTTCTCAAAACTTGACAGTTAAATCTCACTGGAGCATTGATCAAACTTTAGAACGTTTCATACACCTAGTACATCCGTTCCAAAAACTTTCAAATAGCTTCTCCGAATATAAGCGCGTGTATCAAAGCGTGTGACGATCGCACGTAAATCTCTCGCCATCTGCGAGCATTGCATTATACCAAGTCGCCATTACGGTTGGTACGGTTCAGTGGTAAGCAGGCAAACGACACTATGGTTACAGGCGGAACGCGAAAGTAATTAGTTCTGGCCATCACCGGGTTTCCGGTTATTATATACGGTGTATCACGTATCGGCCGGCTTTTACGCGGGTCGACGATCGTCGCGAATGACAGCGTCCTACCTAGGGGGTTGAAAAAAAAAAAAAAAAAAAAAAA
>CAJDYZ010007968.1:3687-29341 GCA_903986555.1 Heterotrigona itama
TAGAGATAGATCCTTCAATTCAATTTTAGGAAATTGTACTCTCTGTTCGATCCATTTTGCTACTGTAAGAAGTTCCTTCTCTTTAAGAGGAGGTCCCATAAGTTGTAGGGATAGTGGTAAACCATTTTTGGATAGTTTAATTGGCACATTAACCGCTGGTATGCCTGCCATGTTAGCAGGTTGGGTACAATAGTCTTGAACTGAACATTGTGCCTGGTTATCCATTGAAATGAAATCATTGTATTTTGGAGCCTCTGTTAAAGTGGTAGGGGTGAGTAGAAGATCAATATTATTATTCCATACTATATTGAAATCATCTGAAATTAATCTTCTTATTTTCATTGCTTTGACATAATATTCCTCGTAATTTTCTTGCAATAAAAAATAATTCCCAACTAGAATACGTTCTTTGACTATTTTACCAAAACCTTCAGACCTTGTCTTTTTATACAAATTATGTACAGAATTCCACTCATCTGATCTATGACCATATTTCATACCATCGTAACAAGCAAGATTGCTAGCAACGTCACAACGGTTTAAAACTGTATAGCACGTTATAGAATAGTTGGTATGTGGTAACGATACTGTGGAAAGTGATGCTCCACCTTCTCTCAAATATTGAGAAACTTCATCCCAGCATTCTTGTACTTCTGGGCTTAAATTTTTCTCTTTATATTCTTTCGGTATTCCAATTCTAAAATTACTAATATCTATTGTATCTGGTATATCAAATGATATATATTCCCTTTGAAAACAAGTAGAATCAAACTCATCTGGACCAGCTACATTATTTAAAATTAATACAGCATCATCAATGTTCCTTGTAAGAATACCAGGTACATCCATTGAATTTACAAGAGGAATAAGACCATAACGTGACACTAAACCATAAGTAGGCTTTAAACCAACTAATCCGCAATAAGATGCTGGATTTCTAGTTGAACCTCCAGTATCTGAACCTATTGCAGCGTAACAACTTCCAGTTGCAACAGCCACTGCAGAACCACCGCTGCTACCACCTAGGTAGTTGTAATAGAATTGTTATAAAACATTCGATAAAAGGTTTCACTAATATTTATTATACACCATGAGTATATATATACCTGCTATATGCCATGAGTTTGCATCTGTATTTTGTTGTATATGCTCTTTCGTTTGACTATTGCAAGAATAAAATTTTTTAAACACATCTGAATTCCATAAATTTTTTGTTGGTCCATAATAAGAATCAATGGTCCCAGAACCCATAGCAAATTCATCGAGATTAGTTTTACCAACTAACACTGCTCCAACATTTTTTAGATTCTGATATACAGTAGCATCGTAGGTGGGAATAAAACGTGACAACATCTTTGATGCACAAGTTGTTGGATGATTCTTTGTGCAATAATTATCTTTAATCGCAATGGGAATTCCATCGAGTTTTCCTAATAAACTACGATCTTTTTGTCGTGAATCAGAACATTCGGCATGTTCTTTGGCTGTTTCATGGGTAATGGTGATGTAAGCATTCAAAGGTTTAACAATCGATGTAACTTTAATAGCTGCTTTTATAATGTCAGAAGATCGCACATCGCCAGCATTTATCCTTTGACTTATTTCTTTTATCGATGCAGTTAATAATTTGTTCATGTTTTCCTAACAGTATAACCAAAAAAGTAATATATGCACATGACATAACCTTAATTTATATACCGGTAAGAAGCATAAATTAAATTCTGAATTTTAAAATAAATTGCTATAGAAAAGATGATATTAATGTATAAAATATAGTATTGTTAAATTCTACACTGTTTTTAAAATGCATCATAACTAAATTAACAATGCAGTAACGTTAATTAAAAGTTATGTGGCAAACAAACTGTTTAGAATATGTTTATACATATACATATATATGTAAATTTAATATAATAAATAATTGATAACTCAACTTTCAATTTTAATTTAATTCTTTCTATAAAATAATTGAATTTTCTTTCAATAATAATGTGACAAGTAAAACATATTTTTTTGTTTGAAAATAGTGTAATTTGAATAAAATTGTCAAATCTCTTAATTATTCATTTTTCTCGGATTAAAGTTCTCAAATCTTTCTTTATTCATTTCTTAAATTCATTTGTATTTTAGTAAAATTTCACTCATTTTATCACTCATATTATATTCAAAAATATTAAAAAACTAAGAAGCATCGTTAAATGTCTTTAAAAAGTATTTGACTTTTTAAATTCAAAGATTATTGATTTGATACGCTAAATCTCTATATGATTATAGTTCTTGAAGATAATCCATAATCATGCAATTTTTGAACAAACAACATATAGTATTGAAATTCGTAGTTATGAAACTTTATTATCGTATTTCTAACTTTCATTCTCAGAATGAATATCTAGTAATTTAATGGATATTTTATTATCTGATCGGTAACTTTTCATCAGTAATTTATTTAATTACTTGATGAATGTATATTTTTGATACAGGGAGTAATTTATACGGTCTTGACATAAACACAATAGGTACAGGAAATAGAGAAGATCTTAACTATTAGATGAGTTTAACTTTTTTCACCTTTCAAAAGTTGAATGCAAAAAGGCAACCTGCTGCCATTTTCACTTGATTCTCTATACGTTCAGAGGTTTCCAAGATGGCGAAGAAAACGTTAGCGGATAAAACACCTCAAAACGAGGATAACGTAAAAAATAATGATGATATATTTAACGACGATGAAGAACCAAATTTCAGCGATCCCGAAGGATTTGTCGATGACATAACAGACGAAGGTAAACGAAACTTTTTCTCAATGACAGTCAAATAGAAGCTATGCCACTTGACTGAAAGCATGGCTACGTATAATCGCAAATGTGGCATGCATACTTAACCTAAAAACCCACGAGTGTTTTATACTTCACATTAAATATTGATTAATAACACATCACATTGAAAACAAATTTCGTTTAATATTTTATATTGTCAGTATAATATTTTTTATTTATTATGAATTTATAGAACTTCTTGGTGATATCTTAAAGCAAAAGCCATCGGAGACAGATGGAGTGGAATCCGTGATTGTCGTGGACGGAGTTCCTCAGGTTGAGCCAGAAAGATTGGAGAAACTTCAATCTGTTATTAGTAAAGTCTTAGGAAAATTTGGCACAATAGTGAACCAATATTATCCCAAAAATGAAAATGGTTATACAAAAGGGTGTGTATCATTAATCCATGTGATGTTCTTATTCAGAGATTATACATGTGTAATGTATTAATTATGTTTTTTATTTCAGATATATATTTTTAGAGTATAATAATCCTCTTAATGCTTTGGCAGCTGCTCAATCTGTAAATAATTACAAAATTGACAAGCAACACACATTCAAAGTAAATCTGTTTACTGATTTTAAGAAATTTGAAGAGATTGCAGATGAATGGGAACCTCCAAAACCACAAGAGTTCAAAGCTGCTGCTGATTTACATTATTATCTTTTAGAACCAGATGCATATGATCAATTTTGTGTACTTTGTGGCAATGGAGCCTCTGTTACTGTTCAAGTCTGGCAGAATTCTGCTCCTGAACCAACATTACTTGAAGAACGTTCTGTAAGTTATTATATTTTATTTATCATTCATTTCATTTAATAATAAATTGTATTTTCTATAGCGCTGGACTGAGACATATGTTAAATGGTCTCCACTGGGAACCTATTTAGCGACATTCCATAAATTGGGTGTTGCATTATGGGGTGGCCCTCAATTTCTGCAACAAGCCAGATTCAGTCAAAAAGGTGTTGAATGTATTGACTTTTCTCCTGGTGAACGTTATTTAGTAACATATACTCCGCGAACTGATCTTGGTTCTGATCAAAAACGTCTTGTAATTTGGGACATTCTTACTGGACAAGAAAAACGTGCGTTCTTCGCAGACGGTTCTTCAGTGTGGCCTATATTTCGTTGGTCACATGATGATAAATATCTTGCTCGCATGGGAGAAGATGTTTTGAGTGTTTATGAAACACCTGTATGCTTTTATTTTTTAATGACATAGACAATATTTCATTATATCTGAACTTTAGTAAATTTATTATAAATGTTGCAGTCATTTGGATTATTGGATAAAAAGAGTATAAAAATTCCCGGTATCAGAGATTTTAGTTGGTCTCCCACGGATAACGTTCTTGCTTACTGGGTACCAGAAGATAAAGACGTTCCTGCTAGAGTCACTCTTCTTGAGATTCCAAAGTAATGCATTTTAATATCTTCTATTTTATATTCCATATTTCATAAATTATATGACAAATTGTTTAAATTATCGATTGTGATGCATATTTTCAGCCGAAATGAAATTCGTAACAAAAACTTGTTTAACGTAGCTGACTGTAAAATTTATTGGCAAAAGTCGGGAGATTATTTGTGTGTGAAAGTTGATCGGTTTGCCAAGCGCAAAGAGAAGACAGAACAGAAATACACGGTATTTATTAAATTAATTGAACGTAATAAAATAAAATACGTGTGTTATGTATAATAATTCATGTGTTCATGACAGGGTATGTCATATAATTTTGAAATCTTTCATATGAGAGAAAAGCAAATTCCAGTTGACAGTGTTGAAATAAAGGAGCCAATTCATGCATTTGCTTGGGAACCTGTTGGAAGCAAATTTGCTATCATTCATGGAGAAATTCCAAGTGTGAACGTTAGCTTTTACGAAGTACGATATGGCCATCAACCAGCTCTTCTTAGTAAGTTATAGTAATTGTAAAAACACAATGTTACCATGATATCATGTACATAAATATTTGTTTTATTCAACAGAAAAATTAGAAAAAAAGGCTTGCAATCACTTATTTTGGTCACCATCCGGACAATTTATTGTTCTTGCTGGATTAACAACTATGGCAGGAGCTTTGGAATTCATTGATACTAATGATTTTACCATTATGAACTCGACTGACCATTATCAAACTTCAGATGTAGAGTGGGATCCTACTGGACGGTAGGAATTTATTTTTATATTTATATACACACACATAGGAAACATTTTTTGTTATAAAAATTATATGAATACATATTTTATCATAGGTATGTAGTAACAGCAGTTTCGAGCTGGAAAACTAGTGTAGATAACGGATATTGGATTTGGACGTTCCAAGGACGTATCTTAAAAAGAGTTAATCTTAATCAATTTAATCAATTATTATGGAGACCAAGACCACCAACGTTATTAACACTAGAACAAATTAAAGAAATTAAGAAAAATTTGAAGAAATATTCAGCACAATTTGAAAGCAAAGATCGTATGCGATTGACGCGTGCTTCAAAGGTAAGTACTTGTATTAATGGATAGTAATAAATTACACATTTGCTAATAATATTTTTTAGGAATTAATCGAAAAACGCTGCGCAGCAATGAAAGCATTTGAAGAATATCGTTCAAAACGTATCCAAGAATGGAATAACCAAAAGAAGCGACGTTTAGAATTACGTAATGGTTTGTATCGTGACATTTTTATTAAATTTAAAAGTGAAGTATATTACATTATGTATTAAATTTTTTTTCAGCTATCGATACCGACGAATTAGATTCTGATTCAAAGAACGTAGAAGAAGAAGTAATAGAATTTTTCGTCAAAGAAGAAACATTCGTCATCGACGAAAAGTAAAAAAAAAAAAAAACTGTGTGGAAGAAGTTTCTATCTCTGCCATTTTTGGAAATCTCTAGTGTAAAACCAATTCAATCATTTGTGAAAAGTGTCATCGAAGTAATTATCTTCCAGAGTCACATAAATTGTGACTCTCAATAGTGGACTGAAATGACTGTTTTAAGTGGTTATGAACAGTTTCTCTTATACTATTTCTGTATTTTAATTGGAATTACTTCCACTCTCCCGATATTGCGTATGAAACGTCGTAAACATAGTACCATAAAGTTTTATCACGTTCCATACAGGATAGTATGTCATTTAAAGAATAATTATTATCAGTATAAACATACACAACGTACGTTTTTATTTATCAAACCCATATAACTCGATTTGTCCAATTTTATGTATTTAAAATGGAAAAAGAATTTTTTAATTCATACCTTTTTACTAATTATAAACATAATGTAAATGATGAATAAGGAATTTGTAAACTAATAATGTAAATTATTCTTTTCTAATTCATATAATTATTTGTATTAAAAAAAAAACAATATAAATGAATTTTACCCATATGTATATTGACTTAGATTATAAATGGTAGACATTTAATAGATAAAATATTAAAAATAGTATCGAAACAGAACAACGATAGCACATACCCAACTTGGAGGAATTCTATCTCGTTCAAAAAATGTTTCATTTGTTATACGTTGAGCATGTAAAAACAAACGTTCTTGCTCTTTTTGTAGTTCATTTTGTAAATTTCTATTCTTGGTTACAATAGCAATCTGAGTTTCTAAGTCTTTATTCACTGATCTGTAACCTAAAATTAATTTTTTTTTTTCTATTATTTTAAAATCGATTTCTCTTTGACTTTTAGATTTTACCAAAATTAGGAGATCCAACAAGCGTGAGACACGGTTTTTCTTGATTTGGTAAGGAATACCAAAGTCCTTTAGCGTGGTATGTCCATCCTGGCTTAACAAATTCCCATAAAATTACTCTATCTTGTTGTCCCAACTTGTTACAGTATTTAACAAATGATTCTTCTATTTTTGTGTATGCTGCTGGGATACCATTAGCAATGCCCTTTGCAGCTAAGTATAATCCATCACATTAATCGAAAAAATAAACAATTTTCTTTCGATTATTTTTACAATGTAAACTTACTATAGAAACCATTTGTAGTTGGATGTGCTGTCAGAAGATGACATGTTCCTTCACAATGTTCAAGTAATGCTTTACTGTACTCCGAAGTTAAGTTAAAATAACCAGTTGCTAATTTAAGTGTTGCTCCTTCTGGAGCTGTCTGTAAAAGCTTCAACGTTATCTGGCTATCGTGATAAATGTTTAATTGACCCATTTGTACCAAAGGAAAGATCCAAGTATCTTTTCCTACAAATTGAACTTAAATTTTAATCTTGATTTATTTCATAAATACATATATAAATATAAAAGATACACATACACACAGACACACACCTATTTTTTCAGGATCAGAAGATCCTAATTCTCTCTGGAACAAAGTTTTTATGCTATGTGCAGCTTCTTTAATGAATGTAATAGGATCTTCAAGAGGATTGACTTTCATAGCAGAAGTTAATACTGTACCATCAGATTGAAGTACAAAACTAAATTCTCCAACTCTTTGAACCAACTCATCATAAAAATCACAAAGCTCTTTACAGTTTTCAATTAGAAAATAACGATCTTGTCTATTTGTAAAGTAGTCATTGCTGAGATTAGCACTAGAAAACATAATAAATTATAACTTTTTATTTATATGACATAAAATTAAATATGTAATTATTTACCCACTAATTATTATGTCATTGTCTATCATATATAACTTCATATGTTGTAATCCTATCAATTCATTGAAACGGTCTGGTATAATCATTTTTAAGAATCCACGAAGTTTAGGAGTATGGTACAAGTAAATCTGACAACAATGACCATATTTTCCATTAAGTAGTGGTTCTAACATTTTACGGGAATTTAATTTACCTCTGGATCCTCTCATAAAATCTAACAAAATTTTAACTTCAACATTACCATTATTTGCAATTAAAGCTTCATTTACAGCATTTACCTATGCATGACAAAAACACTATAAATTAGATAATATAGATAATTAGAAACAGAATTAAATTATCATGTCAACCCGCTAAATGTTTAGCTCTAGAAATATGCTTACTAAATTAGATTCTAATTTTCCTATGCCTAAATATAGCGATGCAAATGTTATCCTTTTTCTAGCATTCTTGCACTTACGTACAAGAGTAGAATAAAATTTATTTGGTTCATGAATTATTTTAATCTGAAAGTAGAATATTTCTGTCAAATATATTTCCAATTCTTTCAGAATTAATTTCAACATCTACCTTAGATCCATTCACAGGAAAGCAAGGAGCACTTTTATACAACCAGGTTAATGTACAAAATTCAGATTGAATTGTTTCATACTCCAAATCTTTCTCTTCATCTGTCACAGTAATTGATGTAATATTTTTTGCCATAGGTGAAGAAGAAGGTTTTAATTCAGGTTGAGTAGAAATTAATAACTTCCTTTTATGAAACCTAAAATTTTAGATAATCATAAAGTGATCCATAAAACGTACATATTTTATTGATAATAAAACTGTAAAAACTATAATAGTTTCATTCATGAAAATTCAAGTCAAGTAACTCAAATGAAATTTTTTCATGATACGAGTGTATGATAATTTATGGGTCAAAAAATAAATGTTATTAATTCGCTTCCTAATACAATTTTTATTTCGAATTTTCATATTTCCCAAAATGTCAGATTTGTCAAATTCATAGATACATAAATACATAAATACATAAATACATCACGTTATACTCATTGTCAAATTAACATATATAGGTTAATCTATCTTTATTCATTTCGAAAAGAATGAAATTTGATAGGACATTTGTATTGGTTAAATTTCTCACATTATACTCACCGTTTCACGGTTTTCAAAATTACGCTATGCATGAATAACTTCTTAAATAACAAGATATTAACAATCACAGACTTTAAATTACAAATAACTCTTCCCTCCCGAATACAAATTGCAGCGCACGCGATCTTCTGGTCTTTTCATGCATTATATAAATCTACTTACATCTCTTTCTTTCATACAACTATTTTATAAACAATTTTTTGATAAATTGAAACGAAAATAGCAATTGTAATGCGCGTTAATTTTATTTTGTTAGTAGTCCTATTAACATATCAAATATTTATAACAAATTTCAAATCTTATTTAGTCTAAATTCTTAGCAAAATTTAAAAAGAACTTAAAGAAAATGTGTCTAATATTTTACTAATTAACGTATATATCAGTTTTTTGTAATTTGTTATTATTTATTGGAATAGAATCATTTCATTGAAAAATTCTTAGCAATGAATTTTTTGAAATTTGAAATAGTTTCTCTAGCTACTGAAGTATTTGATTTTTTTATTACGAAAAGATAACATTTGTAAAGAATAAAATAAATAAATAGTAGCTGGAGAATAGTGAAAGTTCTTGATGAATTTTTCACCTATTTATTATTGAAATATAAAGTTTATTCCTTCTATTAAAAAATCATACCATTAACAATTAAGAATATACTTCTTCTATTGATAAATTCCAGATTTTTAACTGATGCTAATCTGATCTCTAACTGAAAATAAACAGTATTTTGTCAAAGTTCATGATAGATAATCCTGTATAAATCTTATCAAGAACAGTCATAAAAATCCGATACCTACTTACATAAATTGCAAACGAAGCGCCTCTTTGCGGGGGCACTTAGAATCAATGGTCGATAGAGAATACATGTACGGAGTAGCAGAGGATTGATGTAGAAGGTTCGTATCGTAACAAACGTATAAAAATGGATATAAACGTTAAGAAATTGGTCAAAGATGCTGGTGCTGCGCTTAGCAGGGTTGTACAGGTAAGAAGTACCTTCTATGATAATTAAAAAATTATTGATAAGAAACAGTACTAGTTAAGGCACTTGTGATTGAACGCTGTCATTTCTGACATTTTGTACCTTTTCCACTGGGGAAAACATTTAAACAAAATGATCTTTACTTGATAGTTATTGCTTTGTTTAAACGTTATGAAATTACATATTCGCCAATGGCTTTTATACTTTTATATTTATAAAAATATATATATACTTTCATTTGTAATTTGTCTCTGTGCATTAAATTTAATTATTGAGATGTAAGGTTAGTAAATATATAGCACGTCTCAATAATTGTTTACATGTTCTACACTGTACTATTTGTTAATTTTTTATTTTTTTTTTTTTTTGTTGTATTGTTTGTACTAAAACTCCTCAATTTTACATGATTGCAGAACGACTGTATAATGTGTGTGAGTTTAAATAACTGATCATTTGATGACTCAGATATAGATTGGAATGACTAACACTCCAGTCCTTCTTATTATTCATGCTAACATTGTCAAAATTTAGATATAGGATCTATTCTGATGTTAGGAAAAATATAAGAATTTATGACAAATAATATATATATTAAATAGTCAAATGCTTTGATTTATTATAATATTTAAAATTTGTTCATAGTTAACAGAGGAAACATTGGGAACATCGGAGAAAACTGAATTAGATGCACATTTAGAGCATCTTGCAGAAAGAGCAAATGCAACTAAGACATGGACTGAGAAAATCCTTAGAAATATGGAGGCAGTACTTACTCCAAATCCAGGTATTAAAATATATATTAATTAAAATTATAATGTGTATTTATACAATGTATTTTGTTGTAGGCAATAGAATTGAAGACTTCTTCTATGAAAAAATCGATAAGAAGAGACCTAACAGATTAAGCAATCTAGAATATGTAGGCTTGGATATGATAGAAGCAGGAAATGATTTTGGTCCAGGAATTGCTTATGGTATGTAGCTGTCATTTTTTTTTGTCAGCACTCTTCTGTATTTTCTATAATTCCTAAAACTATTCTTTAGGCAGTGCATTAAACAAGGTTGGACAATGTCAGCAAAAATTAGGACAAATTGAGAGAAATTTCATTAAAGATGCAGCTATTTGTTATATACAACCCTTGAGGAAATTTTTGGAAGGTGAAATGAAAACTGTAACTAAGGAAATGTCAATATTGGAAAATAAACGGTATGTATTTCATTTTTTTCCACACATTTAAATGTTCATTGTTAATATTTCTATCTCTCATTTTTAGATTGGACTTAGATGCATGTAAAAATCGAGTGAGGAAAGCAAGAAGTATGCTAGGTCAACAGAGTGTAAGTTCTAGTATTTATCATTATATTTAATTCTGTACTCTTTATGTTTACTATGTGCTTTGTCCTATACATTGCTGCATCTCATAGGAGTCTGGGGTATCACCCGAAGTATTACTTGATCAGGTATTAATGGAGTCGATACCTTCAAAATTTATGGCTAGCTTTAAAATATGTATATGTTTTTAATTTTCAAATTTGTCCATTTACATATTTTTCATCATAAAGATTATTCTATAAATTACTTTCTATTATCAGTAATTTTTATGTTTGACAAATAATCCTTTATGCTAATGAGACATAAGATAATAAAACTCTCTATTACTCTACTTAGGCAGAGAGGGAGTTGAGAATAGCACAATCGGAGTTCGATCGTCAAGCAGAGATAGTAAAGCTACTGCTGGAAGGCGTTCAAAGCTCTCAGGCTGGGCATTTGCGTTGTTTGCATGAATTTGCTGAGGCACAAGCTCGTTATTATGCTCAATGTCATGCAGCAATGCAAGATTTACAACGTGAACTTGCTGGGTAAGATAATAAACTTTTTTTTAAAGATTTTTCTTTTTAAATATTGTTTAATTATCCTGCACTACCCTTGTACAGCTATCCCACTCTTTGGTGATCCGAGTGAGTAATGTTTAATAATTATTGGCTGTTATGTCATATATGACATGTAAAAGTATTTAGAATAAGCTTATAGAACCATTACTCATTCGCAGAGATCATCATTTTGTACGGTTTAAAACTTTGCTGATTTCTATAAACGTGTAATATGTAATGTCTTTCTTTTTGTTTCTCGTTTTAAGTAGTAGTAGTAATCTATCTTAATTATATGCTTCACAATAAAACTGGTACCTTTTTTTTTGCTCTAGTTCTGTGCTTTTTATATTTATTTATTCTTTCAATGTACTCTTTCTATTCTCTATCTGCCTGCATGATTGGGATTGCAGGACACGACAACCGAGTCCTTTGCTGCGAGTCAACAGCGAAGATGTGATCGAGCTAACACCTTCACCTTCACAATCCCAAAATTCCTCTATACATCCATCACTTGCTGGTTCTACCTATGTTACTGCTACCTTTGATACCGATATTTCAAAAGTTTAACTTTAAAAGCTTATAAGCACGTTAAAAAAATGGCAATAACTACTTTGTAATAATTGTGATCTAAAATAATAAACGAAAGCTAGGGCATTTTCTCTTTGATATATATAGATATATACTTGTTAACTGATGCAATTTTAGAAATATGTTGAATAATTCTTAATCTATTATACTATTTTAAAACCTGTAAGTATCAGAAATCAGTAAATAAATTATCTCTATAAAATGTTTATTTACTATCGATGAATAAAGGTTGTGTTTATTATATTAACCAAAAAAATAATGCAACTAGGAGAAAAATTGTACATATTTTTTTTTTTGATTTCTCACTGTTCTTTACAGTTGAATTAATGTCCAAGTATATATTGTATAATTAATTAATGTTTGTTTTTAATGCATGTTGCTAAATTTTCTTTAATACTAACAAGATATTTATCAAGAGATATTCTTTCTTTCACAAAATTTCATTATCTTCCAAAATGTTGTTTTTCGTTTTCTTATTTGTTGAACTGCTTACGCCTTTATGTGTACATCAGTTTTTCAGTAATTTTAATTATATTCATTTATATGTATCTAGCATGTAGATTACATAAAATCCTAATGATACAAGTAATAAAAATTCCTGCTTATTGTAAAGTAAAGAATATATTATTCCATTATCAAATTTTTTGTGTCAAATATCATGAATTACAAATACAATTAAAATTCAAAATATTTAAGAAACAAATTTTTCATGTTTGCACAAATAGTTGATTCACTTTAAAACGCATGTACAAACTCATCCAATTTGTAATTTATCCTACCCAGCTTATCTGGGGGTCCTTATCATCCGACTACCCAATCAACATCCAATGTATCAGGGAAAGATGATGAGCAACTAGCAAGGGTATTATGCAATTTTTCTGCGACAAATTCCGATGAATTAAGCGTCGAACAAAATGAGGTAACAAAATTTGTAATTTAATTTGAGAAGCATGTTTGCAGTATAGCCGTACAAATGGCATGAAACGTTATTAAAAGTGAGTTTCATTAGTTCAATTATTACGTGTAAAAATTTTGTAATATTGATTGAAAATTTTATAATTTCATTAGATTAATTGTTCGAATTTTTTGTTTTCTATAATTAATGAAATTTCATTATTAAGCATTAAAAATCAAATTTTTAAAAAAATATATTACTTGTACATGAAAACATGTAAAAAAATTGTGCATTTTAATATAATGTAAATGCATTTTAGCTTCATAGAAGATGTAAGAGATAACAGTGCTACTTATAAAAGAATTCTCTATGATACATTGTCTTATAGATCTTGAATAGTGTGTAAAAAAAAGTAGAATGTTTAAAAGTAGTGTAAATAAATTTTTGTAGTTTTATATCTCCTAAGAATGATTTAAGGTGTTATCAAGTAAAAAGATATATATTACTTATGATACTCATTTAACTTAAGTCTTTCTGTTTAAAGATTAGCATTTTTACATACCTGACATTAAATTTCTAAGAAATTATGCATGATATCTATATTTTTTAATTGTAAGTTTTATGAATGTATAATTAATTTTCCTACTTTTGTTAAATTTGTTTTTGGTATTTAATATTATATGTTTGTCTTAATTTGTATATTTGTTTATACATAAAAAATTATTGTTACTTGTACGCATATAAAAAACACAAATGTACATTTATTCAATACTTGCATGTATGAACAATAAATTGTCATTCATCCTGTTAAACGTATTTTATTTTTTATGTCCTTAAACTTTTGCTCTTATATTATTTCAGCTTCAGTTTTTTTTATTCGTTTAACTCAATGAGTTCCTTTGGTGCATTGAAATTCAGTAGATTAAATTTGAACAAATTTGGAATTTAACTGCCTTATAGGTAATTACGGTTATCGAGATACCTGGCGACGAGGACTACGTAATTGGTATAAGTGGAATAAAACGAGGAAAAGTACCAGCAGCATATTTAGAGTTAATCGATGTTGGCCAACGAAAATTCAGTCAATAACTTTAATGTACATTCCTTATATTTAAATATTTCATTCTATTTTCGGTCTAAATTCAAATTACACTATGCACTATTAAATATTTCTTATGCAGTTAATGTAAAAACTAACTACCAAATTGTAATTAATCGAGAAACACATTTTTGAACCATATATTTGAACTATATATTCCTAAACTCTGTATAAATAATACGAAATATTGTACAAAAAAGTATATCAAAACAAGCAGTCAATTTTCAAAATATGAAAACAAAATATTTCGAAAATGTTATGTAATTGTAAATCTGTTCAAAAGAAAAATTGTATTCTACAAATATTAAAATCATTATATATGTATATATGTTGATATTGTGTATAATAAATATATTGTTCAAAACAAGTGTCATTCTTTAAATGAAACTCTTAATGCTGTTTTATTAATTTATTGATAATTAACATAAAAAACATAAAATTACTTCTTTTTCGATACACCTACTGTACGTCCACGGCGACCCGTAGTCTTTGTATGTTGACCACGTACACGCAGACCCCAATAGTGACGCAAACCTCGGTGAGCACGAATCTTTTTCATTCGTTCCAAATCCTCACGAAGTTTTGAATCCAAATACGAACTGGTAAGCTTTAAAATGTGATACAATAATTATTATTTGTTTATTATTCCTAAATAAGCTATCACAATATTAAATTTCACATGTTGCAGAGTAATCAATTATTCAATGTATTATTTAATTTCAATATTAAATAATAAAATTTACCATGCAGTTTCTCTAGCACAAGCTACCAACTAATTCATACATAAAAAGTTCATATGATTAGTCGTAATATTGTGCTTTACATATTTATGTTTTTCATTCGTAAATATACATACCTGTGAATATTTGCCATCAACAATATCTTTCTGTCTATTCAAGAACCAATCTGGGATTTTGTATTGCCTGGGATTAGCCATTATAGTAACAATTTTTTCAACCTGGTAAAAATATAAAAAAAGAAATATAGATAAAAAATATAATAAATTTTGATTGTATGATATTAACGATAAATCAATTTTTACTTCTTCCTCAGAACATTCTCCAGCGCGTTTATCCAAATCAATATCAGCTTTTTTCAAAACAATATTGGCATAACGGCGACCAACACCTTTGATTGCTGTCATGGCAAACATAACCTTTCTATTACCATCAATGTTCGTGCCCATCACACGAAGAATGTGTTGGAATTTTTCTGGAATTACAAGTGACTGAAACATAAATTTAAAGCAATGAAACAGCGTTCGCGTCAGAATCGTACACATTACGGTTACCACGCGAGTTAACCTACAAACGTATACTGCCGTCAGTTAATTATTTCACAATTCATCTTTACAATAATAGAAAATGACGTGTAAAGAATGAAGAAAAATAATAAGAAAAGCAATGAACTAAAGAATTTCACATTATATTGTAATCTTTCGAAATAAAAATAATAATCAAAACATTCAACAAGCAGATGATAGAATATCATACAATTTCTCCCGAGAAGATAAAAAATATTTTTATAGGAGATTACATAAATAAACGTTTCTTAATTTTCTATTAAAAATTTCCATATTCTGTGCAAGATTCTACCCGTAATTATAGATTTAAAAATGTTATGTACAAAACTCACCATCTTGTTGCTTTGTCAGTTGCTGAAAGAACTAACATCCGAAACGTAATTTTCTTCCTAGAGAGGGCATTGATGGTCGATTATTCAAGTTGGAAAATATAATTAAAACAAAAATATATGTCACACTATTGTAAATTATTTCACAAAGTGGAAAATAAATAATAATAATTTTATCTAACCTATTAGTGAATATTTATATCATAGCCCATTTTACAAAATTGACAATTTTGTAATGTTTAATTTATGGATACTAAAATGCTAGCGTCACGTAGCGGTGAAACGCTGGAATTAATTTCTATGTCTATCCTTGTCCTATGATATTGCGTTTCTTGTCTATAATCAGGTGCTGCCCTCTATTGACTTTAGTTGAAATTACGAAGTAAATTACAGGCATGCAGAATGTACAAGAAGGTATCTCAATTCCTGTTAGACAAGGAGTGTCATACCGTGCGATAAAGACAAATATACGTGTATCAGAAATGAAAAGAGAATAAAATTATTCCTTTCCTAAACTACATTTATACACTTTTGGAATGGCAAAATAAAGTTTAGACTATAAGGAATATCCACATGTTTAGGAACAGAATTTTTCTTCTATTAAGTAGTTATTAATAATTATTACGTAAATGGTGTCTTACGTTACGCGTAATTGATTTATGAACTTTTATACTCAGAAAATAAAGTAGAATGTCCAAGGAAGTCTTCTCAATCGCACAAAACCTAAATTAATCTTGCAAAAGTTAAACATTAAAAGAAAATAGAAGACATCTGTTGCAGTAGTAGTCTTGACATTTGTTACAATATTTATAATAACTAATTAATTAGACGGAAATTCCGTTCCAAAACTGTACGTGAAGATTGTTTGAATCTGCTCTTTATTATATACTCCTAAAAGTGCACAAGTCAATTTCAGAAATCGAATGACTAGTGAAATTTCAACAGATAAGATGAAGTATATCTAGTGTTGCAGAGTATCGCGCTGTTTATTTAAAAAACATTGAGACACTTTCTCACACGTTCTATATTTCTGTTACTTTTTTACATTTTTCAGCCTAATTGAACAGATGGCAGCACTTATGCCACAACTATAAATTTATTAGTTCCGATGTTTCATGCAGCGTTAGTGTATCAACATCATTGCATGGTGGTATTTCGTGCATATTTATTTCATTAATTAAAAGTAATTAAAAGTAATTAATTATTAATTATCGCAAAGGAATTAATTTATGAATCTTTATTTTCGAGTTTTCTTCTTCATATCATCAGAATTTCGAAGTGGGCATATAGAAATGTGCATAACCCGTTAATTGCCAATCAGTTCATTAAGGTTAGTATTGACAAATATGATAAAAATATGAAAAAATAAAATAAAATAAAATAATAAGAAATCAAGTAAAATCAAATAAAATAATGAGAAATCTAACATTAAGAAGCTTTGCTATCTTTCTCGTATGATCTACGTTATATTTACGTTATATGTAGGTTATAAAATACTTCTCGAATATTCACACTGCGCATGCTCGAATCTCGATCGATTTTATCAAATTTATCGAATTTTCGATAGTGAAGATGGCGGATTGGTAGAAAAATCTTTCGCCCGTGGCGCAGTAAAAATCGATCTCGCGGGTATAGTTCCGATAACTCAATAAGAAGCAAAGGTCTGAAAAGTAATTGTGTATATAGGGAGGATTGCCATTTTCAACGGAATACGATTTCCTGCTTGGTTTTCTCGAGCGTTTCCCTCTTTTCATCGCCGGATCCAGCAGGGTGGAGCAAAAACGAGCGCCCAGAGGGAAATAGGGAGAAGAAATTCCGAGGTATGATACCCCTCTGATTCGTTTTACGACGGTCGTTTCCTCGAATTAGGACGGAATAAGAAAGAATTCGTGAATCCGCTGATTTCGACCGGTCCCTCTTTTTTATCCTGCTTCTTGGGATATTCACGTACATCATATAAATAAAGCAAAAGTTCATGTATGTAAATGGGCGACCATATCTCGAGACGAGAAAGATTTTACTAGAGAATCTTTCGTATACTATGCTTGGGATAGAGATACCAATGCATGGTAAATTAAATTAAGTTGGCCGCATGATTTTTCATTTTCTTACCGCTAGTCTATTCTACTATCCTCTTTTGTTCTTAGATTATCTGACAATTATAACCCTATAATTCTGTTGTTTTTTAAGCTTAAACTTGTATGTATTTTAAGTTATTAATTTTAATATTTAGAAACACTGAAGAATTGTTATTGTTATAGAAATATTTATATAACCGATTCCACAATTAACATAATGGAAATAATGTATTTATAAAATTATTTTAAAGTACGCTCACCATATGAAGAAGAACACGAAGTAGATTCGGTCTCGTTTTTTTAATATAGAAAAGTTTTAATTTTACTCTTTTCATATTACATATGAAGTATTTTGTTTCACATTAAATATTTAATTGCTTGTAGACCTAGTCTTCCTGATTCAAGAAACAGTGCAATTTTAATCCGGACAAGAAGATGAAAAATCACAAAGTCATGGTTGAAAAGTGCTAATTTTCACGTGATACGTGATGTCGTCGTGATGTTTGTGACGAATAAACTGGGGAAACTGACCGTTCGCTATTCCAACAGTACGAACATTGAACGATACAGAGCACCTATGGTCATCGGCACGTGCTAACATATGGGCTTTAGGGCTTTGTCGGTATCCTGTGGTCTCTTTGCGGGGGTGGTGAATGGGATGTCATCGTGTTAAATGGCCCTGATGCCCGCGAATCCATTCAAGGGATTCGCACGTTCACCAAGATTCAAAACCAATTCTTGCGGCTAATTTCCATCGTTTATACGTTTAATTGCCTTTTCAAGCCACCTGGACTAGCGCTGCACAAAACGATTTCGTTCAATGGACTTTCAAATTGTCGCATCTTCCCCGCGTCTATTCATATCTATTGTTACACGAAAATCGCACGTTATTTGTCACGCTATAATCTGTGCTGTTGACTCTTTTCTTTCTCTCATCTTTTGCAATACTTTAAGACACGTATGTTTTTGTCTCTTTGACTAAAATTGGAGTTAAAATTTAATGCAATTATCACACATATAAATAATAAGTTAAGATTGTTAAATATTGAAAAAGGTCAAAGTTGTAATTCTCTGATTGAAAACATGAAATTGCTTTCGTAGTGGGGGGAACAAAAAATTTACGAGATTTTGTCAAATGCATTGCAGTGTGGTATTATAACGGTGAGACAAGATATTTCTCTTGATGAAAAACGGTACTTTCATTTTTATCTCGAAAATTCTTCAAAACTTTCCCTGTACCTGCATCTTCATCTCCAAGGTTGCTTCTTTTCCTTTTTCTTTTGAAAATCGACTTTCTAATCGGCTACTGAACATCCCGTTACCCTTCCCTATTTTTTTCTCTGACTTGTCAAAACTTCATCTCAGAAGTATCTCCTGCCTCATAATTAATTTTTTAAATTTTGTGTCACTTGGACCCCCCTCTGTCTTTTGGTGCAAAGTTCTTTTTGTCAGTCTTCTACAGAAATTAGTCGAGACATCTTCTAACGACAGATTCTACACGACCTGTCTTTGATCGAAAGAAAAACTCAAGAGGGAAAACGCAGCTGCAAGTAAGCAGTGTTCTGTGTATTGAGCAACTTTCTCCTCCTCATGGAGGTATGATCGGCAATAATGCACAATACGATCGTGTTCAAACGGTGACCGTGACGAAAATCAATTTCCCAGTACCATTTCGGCTTTGCAAGAGCCACCCGCAATCTTTGTCAGCAAACAGGAGCTCGTAAATTACAGTAGGAACGTCTCAATGTTTGCAAGACCCTGGCCTCCCATTTTCTACGTGTCTACGAGGTAGCGACATGTTAGACACGCATCCTGAATCTCAGTTAGCCGGAATAGCTCTTTCAGACTGTAGAGGCCCACATGTAAGAGATGCTTTTTTTCCCTTATCAAATGTTTATGGCAAAAATCATTCGTGTCTCACGCTGCTGTTTCTTAGACTTTCAGATTAAAACTACGTACTGTGGTCGACAATATTTCCTTTTAGCATACACATCAAGATCATTAGCGACTAGGACACGTGTGGATGGTATTTTATAGTATAGATCTGTGTTCTCTTCAGATGATTTTTCTTTCAAGAAAATCAGGGCAGAGTTTTCAAAGTTTGTGCAATTATATGTTGACAGATTTCTGACATTTATTCCAGATTTGGGAGGGGGGGGTTCAGTTTTCTTAACACTAAACGTATCAAACGGGATCAAATGATCCCTTTTCAAAATTTGCTTTAAATAAAAATGTATGTTTGAGTATTTCATTAGAAATCAGAAGTTATGTTGCAAATTATTTCCTTTAATAAATTAAAAATTTCTTTCTAAAAGTCAACGTTTATTCATAGGGGGTCAAATGACCCCTTTTCAAAATTTGCTTTAAATAAAAATGTATGTTTGAGTATTTCATTAGAAATCAGAAGTTATGTTGCAAATTATTTCCTTTAATAAATTAAGAATTTCTTTTTAAAAATCAACGTTTATTCATATGGGGTCAAATGACCCCTTTTCAAAATTTGCTTTAAATAAAAATGTATGTTTGAGTATTTCATTAGAAATCAGAAGTTATGTTGCAAATTATTTCCTTTAATAAATTAAAAATTTCTTTCTAAAAGTCAACGTTTATGACTCCTTAGGGTAAGATAGGTACATGTAAAATGCTGGTACGTTTAGTGTTAATCAGATTTCATCTTCATTCCTTGTTTTATTTTGTGGCCAGTATAATTTCTTGGCTTTCTGGTTAATCTAAAAGGATTTACTTGACAGTAATCATTAACCACGTAGTGTGATCGTTGGATTTGGTATTCCACAATCTTCCTCAACGTTGGTTTGTAATATGGTACACAAGTTCTTGATAGAGTTCTTGGTAGAGTTAATGCTTTCTTGGCATTCAAAGTCTACTGTTTTATTCCCAATGACGTCATAATGACGTCCAACTCCAAGTTGGAAAGTTTCAGTACAAATTATAGAAATGTTTTTAATGTCGTCATATTTCCCGTTTCCATTGTATTATTTAATAATGCTTTGGTTACACTCGTACAATCTGTATATATATTGTCTGTATAGACGTTCGTTTGGATATAAGATAATTAGAGTTTTAGAACATTGTAAGTTGTGCATTGTGCTTCTGCTGAGAGAGAGAGAAAGTACAATAGTAATTTGAGAAGGAAGTGTCTCATGGTAGTGTCTGAATCTTTTTTAATAAAAATTTCTCCTTCCGGTGAAATGGTAGCGTAATCTTTTTTATTCTTCCAAGAGGTAGAAGCTTCTAAGGAGATTATCTGAGAGAAAGAGACAGCCCTGTCTTCGAGTGATTCCCCGAATTTCATTCGGTTCCTTTATCCTTCTTCTCGCGATAGATACGTTTCCGCGCTCACACACACACACACACACACACACACACACACACACACACACACACACAGATCGCAACGACTACCATTTCTCTGCACACACACACACACACACACACACACACACACACACACACACACACACAAGTGATAACACTGATGCCTATATCGTGAACACAGAAGCACGTAAGGCTGTGGGGTCGGTGGCGCAGGTGGCGGCGTTCAAAGCCAATTATGCGAACGCGCCCCGACGTCGGCGTCGTTCTCGCAAATCCCTATCCTCGCGTTTAAACCCACCCACACCGCGGTGAGGAGAGCTCCGCAGCTGGCAGAGACAGCTCGCAGAGAGTGGGAGAGAAGTTTAACTTGTCTACGCTATAACGGATTAACGGCCGCGATTTATTCGCAAGTAATTGCCTCCGCCCTTTAATTAACTCGCATTTATTTCACGTAATGGCGACCGCTTGCCAGCCAGTACACAAACTTTTCAATGGAAGTGAAAGAAGTCTTCCACTACCGTGGAATCTCGTTTCGAGAATGTCTACGTCTATCTACCACCGATCGATCTCTCGATATCTTTCGCATATTTTCTATGTAATTGCGCGTTTCAAAAGAAACGTTCTGTGACAGAGTGTGACTTTTTTTTTTTTTTCTTTAGTAATTATCGACAGAAACGTAAATTTCAGTGAGATAGCGATGTAGATAACACTAATTCTATTCCAAACAAAATTCCATCGAATTTATGATCCTGTAACTGTGACAATGACAGTGAAAAATTATCGATAATTTCAACTGATGTAACTTTGTTAAGATCCACTTGATCTCACTTGATAGCGTGAGACTTCTACTAGAATCAAAGATGATTCTACATCGTACAACGGGGGTGGGATTTTCTCAAAAATTCAGACGTACATAAAAACACTAAAAATTTTTTTTCGCAATTGAATTTAGCATCATTTTAAAGATTGAAGTCTCTCCTTTGCAATGACTCCTTGAAATTTATTTTTCTTTTCATCATTTTGTTGAAACGTTAAATACTAATGTTCCAAATTCAGTAAAATGGCGAAGTAAAGTCATCGCAGCGAATTTTAAGGACTCGTTGTAAAGAGGAGACATCAATCTTCAAGATCATGGCGGATTTAATCAGGAAAAACTATTATAAAAGCAATTTTTTAATGCTTAAATTCTTACAATTTTGGATAATGTAAGATCGTCTTCGAGAAGAACAGCAAACACACGAGTGTCAAAGTAGAGGCTTTGTGATTATTTTTTCACGATTTTTTTTTTTTTTTTTTTTGTATCAGTTTAAATCATCGACAGTTTTTCATTAGGTTGCTTGTTGTATCGATGAATGAAAGGTAGAAGTGATACCGTCTGAATTCCGAAAAGAAAAGAGAGAGAGAGAGAGAGAGAGAGAGAAGGGATGGAATCTTGGGCAAACTGGGGCTGGCCAGAGAGACTCACGGTCGCCATTTCTGGAGCGATAAAGTTTCCTGGGGGGGGGGTTGACTCTTATCTTTCCTATTATCGATAGTTGGCGACGGACCAATATGACCACAACATGGTCGCCATGGTTACTTTGGATATAGTTAATTCAAGAACCAAGGCAGTTCCCTAATCCCATCATCCGTGCCATTATCGTGCTTTGCTATAAATAAGAACCAGCCACTTTCTCATCTCTCACCAAAACTTTCCAGTCTTCGTTTCATGAAACTTCCCGCTTCGCGATCATCGGGGAACAAGTCGTCCTCTCGATGCATAACTCGATTAACTAAATTAACCATGTCGAGACGTCGGCATCTAACTATCCACGAAGAAGTTTGACGTAACTTCAAAATAGCAGAAGGTGGGAGAAAATTTCGCTAGATAAAATTCAAAAGATTTCTCAGGTGATGCTCTTAAGGTTTGAGGTTAACCTGACAACGAAAACTACTTGCAGTTTTATTTCTCTGGCACAAGTTTCGGAAGTACTCCAGCGTCAATTAAAGAGATGAACGAAAGAAATTTCAATACTCCTTGCGGTTTCATTTCTTTGATATAAATTTCGGAAGTGCTCTAGCGTCGATTAGAACGAAGTTTTAAGACTTATGTTTGCAGCCTTATTTCTCTGACGCGTTTTTTGCAAATTTCTTCTTTGCAAGTTTCATTTTTTTTTTTCCCCCCGTCAAATTTTGGAAATATACTCCAGTATCGATCAAAAGAGAAGGAAACAAAGTTTCGAGGCTTCTTCGTAGTTTCATTTCTCTGACGACGCGAGCTCTGGAAGCGAGCTGTGTAGCGTCGATTAAAAGAGAGAACGAAGAGAATCACTCAGCGATTATAAATGGCAACTAAGGAAATCTCGAAACGGAACGAAGTAAGTAAGGTTCGCGCAATGTTCACGCGCCTGGCAGGCGATTCGTATTAGATCGATTGCCGGGACTGTGTGTGTGAGAGAGAGCGAGGGGATGCTCTCTGAGAAAATGAAAAGGCTGGAGGGCGATGATATCGCTGACGAGAGCCGCCGTATTGGCTGCCACCCAATCCAATTGGGTTGGCATACTCCCTCTAAACGAGTGATAACAGCGCGTGCCGCCATCTTGGCTATTATATACCCAGCAACCTTCGTTTCACCCTCCGCGAGGGGTTCACCGGCAAGATAAGAAAGGCTGTGCAGTGCCGTAATCAACCGGGCCCTGTAGCCCGACGTGCTTCGCACGTTCAGAATCTTCTAACATGAACTCGCTCTCACAATCAGACGAGAGTTCATCTTCTAAGATGAGAAATCCTTGATGCTACAGAAAATATTGGCTACCTTAGAAACAGATTTCTCTGATGTATATACTCTCTCTGCCGAAATTACCTCTCCTCGAAAAACCCAGCAATTCATTCGAATATGTACGTGTCAATAGGTGCATTCCAAGCGTGAAAGTTGAGAAAGATCTCCTCTGGACACCTCGAAAGGAAATACTTTGAGTACGCGTAGACGTCCTCAAAGAGTCTTGGCTGCAGTGCATGAATTTCTCACGAGGACCTGCTTCAATTTTGAAACACTTTAAAGGTTCGTGCAATTCTGCGTTCCACGGTGAAATGTGGAAGGTGCAGATAAACGAAGACACATGGCAATTGCGGCTCGATAAAGCCGATCCTAGTGGAATCGTGAATCACGAGGAACAGGGCGAACGGTGTAGATTTATCGTTTTCTACGTTTCCTTTCCTCTCCTTTTCCACCGCACCGAACGCATGATATCTCTCCAGCAATTGCTCTGTCCTCCTCTCGCGAACGCGAAAAAGTAATCTCGTCATTACTCGAGCAACTTTGGCACACGACGTTCTTTCTCGACAACTTTCTAAGAAAGTTCTTTCATTGTGGCTCTTGATTCTCTCCAACTTACGCCTCGTTTGTGTCTTTCCCTGTTTCCACTTTTCAACTCTGATAGATTCAATTAGTTAAATCTTTTCAATCGAATGAAAATTTGCCTACGTATTTAATTAATTTTGATCTGTTATAATACTATAATTATACTATACTATATAATATAATATACTATACTATAATTATACTATACTATATAATATATAATACTATAATTTACTGTACAAGCATGAATCATCTACTAGCTGCTTATCCATAACCTGTTACAATCGCATTACAAATTACTATGTTTGTATTAATAACTATATTAGTACGGTATATCAGTCCCTCTTCCCAGAATCAAATTTCTTACCATTTTCAAAGAAAACGTTCCATATTCGTCCCAAAAACAGTTTTCTATACATTACTTTTAGATCTAGAGATTTCCCTCTTTTCTCTCCCATATCCCTTGATTGATTAGGCTTTTCATTTACTCAACAAATTTTTTTTTTTTTTTCTCAAAGTAACCTAATGACATTCGTAGGCTTACATTTTACAATTTTCTTCTTTCTTCTCTCTCTTTGTAAATCCTCTCGTAAATCCATTCTTCAAAAAAAGTTTGTTTTTCTTTAATTTTCTCAGGCTAGGTAAATAATCAAACAACCTCAAATTAACCTATTGACATTCGTAGGCTTACATTTTATAATTTGTTTCAGTTTCCGTCTTTGTAAATTGAAACCCTATAATTTTGTTTTCGTGTACGCCCTCCTCTCGTAAATCCCCACTATTTCTCAAAAAAGTTGTTTTTTTGTTTTAATTTTCTTCCGAGCTGGGTAAATAATCAAACGACTCAAATTAACCTAATAATAACATGGTAATAATGGCACAGGTAACCTAAACAATCGAACGATTCAAGTTAACCTATTGACATTATATTTTACAATTTATTTCAATTTTTTTCTAACAATAGCCTAACGTAAAGTCGCACGATATAGCGAGTCTACTGGCAAAGTCTCTCATAGTAAATCAAAGCTCTGTAACTTTGTTGTTTCGGCGTTTTCACTTTTACTTCATTTTCCGCCATTACCAATATTATTTTCGCGCGTCCCCTATCGGTACTTCTAGGAAATACACCACGAGTTGAGAACCGTTGATCTAGAGGATCGTCAGGCAAGAATAATTTCCGTCGTTGCGAAAGCTTCTAATCGAATTGCTTTTTCTTTTTTTTTTTT
>CAJDYZ010007973.1:0-15631 GCA_903986555.1 Heterotrigona itama
ATACGCGCGTGACACTCTGTTGTAGATTTTAATCGTGAAATAAATGACACGTTATTAAAACACATTATAAAATTATACAGCATATTATAAAGTTATAAAATTCGCGCGATGCCTATTGAATAATTTAAAAGGGATGTCTGATTTCAAATTTCGATTTCAAAATAATATCGATATAAGAATCGATAGTAGGGAGAGGGGGGGGCAGTTGCGCGCGCATCAATGCTTGATGCACTAAGTTTATACAATATATAGTACATTGTACGTACAAAACACAATGCATGCAATATGTATATACAAGAATTATAACGCAACATTTTTTAATTGTCTTATTCGTTGATTTTTTCACTCACCACATCGCTGTCTTGAAACTGGTCTGACAGGTTACTTGTTAAAAAATGTCTAAAAAGGACTCGTTTCTTCCTCACGTACACACACACACACGCGCGTGCACTTCCTTCTTGATAGACTGTTTAAAAGTGACGTTTCACGTTTCGTGCGTCTGTTTTCAAAAAGAAATAACACTCATGATCTGATTGTAATGTTTCCCTCCACATATGCAATATCATCGTCATTTTTATCATCGTGCACGTATGTCGCGTATGAACGAAACGAATGAGTCTACACGTGTTTGGTTAAGTCGACTTGAATGTCACCGTGTTTTGAATATACTTTACGCTACACGTTACGATAAATTAGGTTAGAACGTAGAAAAAAGTAGCACGTACGCGATTTACAATGCGCAGCCCTGAAATTTCGTAAAATTCCAATGTTCTGCGATTAACTTTACCTGCAATTCACGCAGGCTTGCCCGAAGCACGTCAAACTGGCGGGTTCGAGATTTATTTATGACGTCACGAAGCGCTGGTCGATAAAAATTCAACGTTTACCATGAACTACGCTACGTTACTGACTGTTGATTCTCGCAACAACGACCACAGACACAGACGAGGTATGTAAATTCTTGAAACAGACTGGCAACACTGTCCATATTTTTCTGATTTTGATTCTCATCGCTACTAGTGCTGCGATGCAAAACCTGCCTGAATCGGTACAGCAGAATGTAACACGAAAATGATAAGGATGCCGAAATTCTGGGATAAAAATACATATTGGATGTTTGTCTATTTATATACCTCGTCTGTGGTGATGCAATGTCTATTCATGTACCTCGTCTATGGCTGTGACTTCGCATGCCAATAATTTTTTTATCATGTCGGTATTTTAGAACGCGTGACGCGACGTCTCGTAAGATATCATGTCTATTCTGTATCTCATCTGTGCAACGATCAAGCTTCTCGTGTAAACGCAGATGTCACTATCCGACGATCAACTACTAAACACGAGATAGCGTGTATAGAACTTTCATTACGAATTTTACTATGAGAAGGCGATAAGTAAGGGACGCTTGATAATTGTTTTAATCGTACAACTTTCCATAACTTATACGCGATTGTCTATCTCGAATCCTTTTTATAATTCTAACGTAAGGAACGACGAACGGATTTTATATTAATTTTTATGTAACGTTAACAGATGCACCGGATGTGACAGGCAGCGTAATAACCCTTAAGGTTAAGTGACATTACGCTTTTTAATATATTTGATTGTTTTTTTTTAAATTGGTAAACAATTTTGGAACAATGCCAACACCAAATTCCATCAGCGTAGCTGTAATATGTTCCAGCAATATGAATAGAAGCATGGAAGCTCATGCCTTCTTGAGGTAATCAATCCTAATAGTAACCAAATTGTTAAGTACATAAAATATTGGACAAATGGATATTCCTGTTCTTTCTTTTTCAGTAAAAAAGGATTCAACGTGAAGTCTTTCGGGACTGGTGATAAAGTTAAGCTTCCTGGAAATGCACCTGATCGTCCAAACATATATGACTTTGGAACTTCATATGACGAAATATACAATGATCTTTTATCAAAAGACAAGCAATAGTATCCTACATATTAAATAAATTAGTAAATATCTTCTCATCTTTTTTCAGAACGTCTGCGAGAAGTTTGCTAACTTTGAGACAAGATAATTGTTTTTTCACATTTTTATTCTTTCACATTATTATCTTTTTAATAAGTACAATATAGCTCATGAAATAATTGAAGCTAAAATTCCTTAACCACGACATTAGTTATACGCAAAACGGTTTATTACACATGTTGGATAGAAACCGTAGAATAAAGCCCAAACCAGAACGATTTCAGTTATCGAAGGATAAATTCGATATTTTAATCAGTTGCGAAGAGCGCGTTTATGACCAAGTAATTGAATGTATGGAATCTAGAACTCAGGAGGATAGTCAGCCAGTACATTTGATTAACATTGACATCCAGGATAATCATGAAGAAGCTACAGTTGGATCATTTCTCATTTGTGAATTAGTCACTGTGGTAATTTCAGATTTTGTTTAAATTATTGTTTTATTCCTTTATAATTGTTTTTCTAATCAAGAAATATGTTTCTCCAGCTAGCAAACAGTGAGGACTTGGATAACGATATAGACGAACTACTTCACGAATTTGAGTCCAAATTTGCAAGAACAATCTTGCATACAGTACTGTTTTATTAAACAGCCTGCTGCATACCAAGAACTTGGTGTTCATCAACGACTTTATAGTTATAAAAGCAGAAATTATACATTATAACTGTACCACTACATTCTCCGAGTCAGATCATGTGGAGTGAATTCTACTTTTCCGCTCCAAGTAAAAATTCGATCCGCGCTTCCTATTTAACAAAGTACTGCTTTCCACAGAGATCGTTTTAGAGACCTGCCATACTATATCTGTAATTCATGGCAAGATATACAGAAGTAAAATTACTGGAGTTGTTCCGATTTTCGAAACATTAGTATTAGAGGGATTAAAGATTGAAAAGTAAAGAAAACAAATTATGAAATATTTTAATTTTATAATATATACACATATAAGTACAACAGCAAACTATTCTTATATGCGTATGTATTTCATTGTTAGAATATTTGTGGTACATAGAATTGATATGAGTCTCTGATGTGTTTATAAATTCAGAGGCTTGTATATTATGAAATATACAATTCGCTGTTATATAGCGAAAAGGCCTTCAATTCTCATAATACAATATAAATATTCGTAAAATCAATGTTGATCAAGATGGGCGTACAATCTTCTCGTTTTTTCGTGTTTCTTTTTATTTGAATGTTTATTGATCTTTTTCCACGGTTTTTCTTCAAGCGACAAATTTTGTGTGGAACCAGTCACTGATTCTCTATTGCTGAAAAAATTGTTACAATAATTACCAAAATATTTGAAAAACTAGATTCGTGTACACGCTCTATTACTTATTATTATATACGAACAATTATTGTCAAAAAAATTATACAAGAATGACTTTATCAAATAATAAATATACAATAATGTTACATACTTTGAATCAGCTCGGTACGAGCCATGCATTTTTCCAATTATTCCTTTTACATGTATATTTGAAGTATTATTTTGAAAAAATACTTTATCTAAATCTTCAGATGTAATTTTACTTCCTTTATTCACGCGCACCGTTTTAGGCGGCAAATGCTTATTCACAGAAATTATTCTTCTTCGCGAAGGGAACGTATGAAAATTTTCCTGTTCTATCGTTGGTGGTGCAACACAGTACAACAATCTACCGTTTACAAAATCTTTTAAAAGATATCGCGCTGAGCGCGGATTGTCTGGTTGTCCATTTTGTGTCATAAAACCTCTACTATCTACAAAAAAAAAAAAAGAAATAGAAAATAAATTACAAAATTTGTACAAACTATCATGTACTCTTATATAAGGAATACACGAGTACATACATCCATAGGCATTTAAAATTTCCTCTGCAATTGGTGGACGATTAGAATCTTCTCCTTCTGGTGGTGGAGGTATCATGATTCCATAAAGATCTTCTATAACATGTCTCGGTATTAAAGTACCTAATAATGTAATTGGAGGTACATGATCTCTCATTTGATCAATTGGCAATATACCATTTAATATCATTTCTGATTTTGTACAAACGAAACTAGGCATTACCAATCCAGGGCAGTCACACAAAAGTAAATCCTTCCCCAAGAACAGTGTTTGAAAATGTTTCGTTTTACCTGGTGTAGCAGACACCGATACTTTTTTATCCAACAATAAGGCATTTATTGTGGAACTTTTACCTACATTTGGATAACCTACTAAACCAATTGTTGTGATTCCTTTCGTATATGTTTCACCCTTGTAAATTGTTTTAAAAAATGATATTAACTCATCTCTGCTTAATAATTCTGACGAATTCCTTATCTTATTATTATCTTCCATACTTTTCTCATCTAATTTTTCTATTGAATTTTCCAATTCATTTAAATTACATTCACTAGATTTCTTAGAGCTTATTTTCTCTATATTTTCAATTATATTATTACTACCATCATCTGCACTTTCATATTCACTTTCTGAAGCAAATTCTGAAGTGTATGAAGATACATCACTATCATTATTCTCTGCTTCACTATCCTCTTTGTCTTCAGAATCTTCTTCCTCTATTATATCTTTCATCTTTTTATTTTCAGCTGCCAATGTTGCAGAGAAAAATGCAACCGTCAAATTAATGTCTGTAAAATATTTTATCCATGCTTGTCGTTGTTCCTCCGTTAAAAAATCTGCTTTATTTATCAGTATGACATTCATCTTTCTGGGATCCACTTCTTTAACATACACCTCCAAATCCTGGCAATAAAAGAGCAGCGGATTTCTCGCGTCAACTATCTGTACAATAACGTCACTGCGTTCTACTACTCTCCACAACTGCCTCCAGAATTCTAAATTCTTTTCGTAAGGTGTCAATATCAATCCTTCTACCTCTTGCAACGTAGCAAGGGAACGTCTCCACTCTAAAAATTCTTCTTTCTCTCTGTTTTGCAATTCATGGGCCATAGTCGAATTGTCCCATTTTGGCCTCCTTGGTATTTTCAGGAGAGCTTTGTTTTTTCGCTGCGACTCCAATAGTTTTGCTTTTTCGTCCTTTGAGAGTAATCCGATGCCACTCTTTGGATTAACGAACTGGATGTTTAATTTCTCTGCGTAAAACTCGGTCCCTGCTAACTCCGCGGTGGAGAGAAACTCTTGAAAGGAACTTTCTTCCGTAACAGATTGAAGATTAAGACGTCCCCAGTCGTAGCCGTCGTTTAACTCGGCAATATGAAGCTAATTAAAAAAATATATTATCGAAATATCGGAAATTATTCTTTTTCATATGTGACGAAACGAATAGGTTATGAATAACGCTACTACTTTACCATGGACGAATTAACATTTCTCTTGTTTCTTGACGAGTTGAAACGGTCCCTGATCAAGGCTTTTCCTAAATTATTACCTCCTATTTTCCCTTTTTTACCCATTGTCAGTTTTATGCAACTTTAAGAAATCATAACACGAGGTTAGTCGTTGTTCAATACAGAGTTGTCAAACGTCAAAGGTAAAGTGATGGCATGAACGAAACATCAAGAAGTGCATGTAATATATGTATATTAATCGAATTAAAATCATAAGAATTATGTATTCAAAGAAAAAAAGAAAAGAAACATCTTGCAAATGTAACTCGATGCACAATAGAATTAGAATATATATTTATGCATCATACATTTGAACTATATTTGCATATATATATATTTAAATTAAACATATGCCAAATAAATCTATAAATCAAATCTGGAATACAGTGTTTCAAACGAATTTTTGCATCTTAGTTCATTTTTATTAATAATTGATAGGTAAACTGTTCTGGTTCACAGTTCTCGCGACGACCAGCAACAATTATGAAACGTTCAACATGCTCCACATGCTTCTCTCTATTCTACTCCGGCGCGCTCAATTCTCGAAATCTCTCGGAACAAGAAAAATTCTTTCGCAAGGCAGCTTGTGAACAGTTGTTTTTTCCTTTTTTTTAAGTCCATTTTCCTTTTTCTCTTCTTTTTTTTTTCTTTCTTTTTCTACCTTCCCTTTCAAATCGGAATTACATCGGTGTATTATTGATTATATTTTATATATTACAATTTCCGCGACTTTCACGCAGATTCGCCACGCTTGAATACTATACGCGTATCACAAGCCGAGGATAAGAGAGGTCGCAATTGCATCCGACACGAATTCATTCGCATTATTTAGAAATCTAGCCATTTGTAGTATCGATAATCAGTCACTTTTTCTGCAGGGAGAGAGGGGAGAGGGGATGGATGAGGAGTGGGGATGAAGGAGGAGAAGAGAACGTTGTTCTCTCACCAAATAAACTCCCATCGGAAAAAAGAAAATATACTTTCATCCAAGCACGCTAGATTCGAATGTTCTCCTTCTAACTGGCTGAGTATAAAATGGCTCGCAACACATGATTTCCGACACGTCCGGATCGTTATTTTACACTCGCAATGCTTTCACAGAATACCACCCCGTCCTACGTGGAATTTGTTATCGATCAACTGTACAATCCAGCACGGGTAAAACTGGCATGGACGAACGGCAGTATGTTATAACGTACACATAACATACAAACATTTTCGTTCCGATGATAATTACTTCTTAATAATTATCTCTTCCTCGAATCCCTCGTGGTTGATCGCCGTCACGTCCCCTGCCGCGGTTGTTATACCCGCTTCTTCCCATTCTTCCCATGTTATTGTCGTTGGGGCCTCGGTTCATACCGCGATTAGGACCAAGTTTATTCCCGAAATTACCAAAGTTCGAATTGAAGTTATTCGGCGGATTCTGGCCGGGGTTTTGACCACGGAAACCAGGCCCGAAACCCGGCCGATCGAAGTTCGGCGGACCGGAATTTGGCCCGCGAAAATTCGGCAGACCTTGAAAGTTGTTACCGAATGGTCCTTGGTTTGGCCCGAACGGTGGCAACGGGCTCGGTCTGAAATGTTGATTCGGCCCGAAATTGCCATTCGGCGGTCTAAAGTTAGGGCCGAAGTTGCCAGGTGGCGGTCCGTTAGGGCCAAAGCCGGGATGCATGTTAGGATGGTGCATCATATGCATGGGAGCGTCAATTCCTTGCATACCAGGATGTAACGGTTTATTCTGCATAGGATGCTGAGACATGTTTGGATGTGGCACTAAACTTGGGATCGGGGGGGTCATGTTGGGATTAATATTCTGCATATTGTGGTGGCTCGACATGTGGGATATGCTGTTGCCTAAATGAGGTATGCTGTTACTTATGCCGGAGACTATGCCCAATGGCATGTTGTCGCGTTTGTCAAAGTTCCCTGAGAAACCACTGTCTCCTTTTCTGGAGCCATCGTTCATCGACTTCTCGTCGTCCCACCGCGAGTTACCATCCCGATCCCGGTCCTCGTAAATGTCGTTGTCCAAAGGCTTCTTCAAGGAAAATCCGTGCGAACTTCTAAAATCCTTATCCGCGTAACTGCTTCTTACGTCGTAATCGGAACGCGAACTAGGCCTTCCCGGTCCGCTGGATATGTTAAACCGCAAGTCCTCGTCGCGATTCGCGTTTCGGGTGTTTTCACCATGAGGAAGCTTCCTGAGATCTTCGTCGTGTCCACTGTGAAAAGAGTTGCTCTCGTTGGAGTTTTGATTCGATTTCGTTCCGGTATACCTCAAGTCGGTGTCGCTCGATTGCGAGTCCTCCGTCATCACTCCGCCAAAGACCGGTTGGTGAATCTTCGACGTTCGATCACTGGCTCCACCGTCGCTCCAGCCGATCAGTTGATCAAATTTTCGCTTCCCACCACGATTCAGCGCTTTCAGCAGTTCGGGATTCTGTGCAAACTTAGAACTGGGCAAAGGCGGAGGAAGCTCGATATCGGGAACTTTGGAATAATCGATCTCGCCGTCGTCTTGCAAATATTCTTCAGAATCGTCCATGTTATCCGGTGGGCCCACAACGTCGCGCAACTCCTCTATTTCTCCAGAGAACACTAGTTTATTTATGGCGTCGTTCCCTTTGCCGATTGCTTCTGCTAACTTCGAGCCAGCTGCAACATTAGCAACGAGATAGTTTTGCAATTTCATTTGAAATTACCATACCCAATGTTTTTATTAACACTAAGGAATACTTACGTTCGACAGGAATCATTTTTCCGTATAGTATAATACCATTAGGCGTCACTTCATTCAACGGTACTGCTCCTGGCGTGGTTTCAATCAATTGATTCACAAATGCATTTAAAGCTTCTACCTGCTCCATATCTTCAGCCTCCATCTCGTTCCATTGAGCTTGGAAATTCCTTGGGATCGGTTTGCTATACGGCACTTTCTTATTAGCAAATTTCTTTCCTTCATCGACTGCATGATCCAAGTCCAAACCAGGAATACCACCGCTTTTATCTTCTGGTTCGCCATCGGCATTGATTCTGTCTTCTGGTCCCATGCCAGGTATTACAGCTGCTTCATCAGCTATAAAATAGCCAAAGCAATAGTACAAGTCCAATTTCCTGAACATTAAATTATTACATAAATTCTACCCGCCGTTTCATTCGTGCAAAGAGAAAATTTACTCTAATGGAGATACAATTTATGGAGCAACTAATAGCAATACTAATAACAATATTCTTATTATTGTGTACCAATTTCATGGTCATCGACACCAGCCGATCCTGCTGGCAAAGTGTTGAGATTATACTTGTCCCTCATTAAATCACCAGGTCTGTTCCGCGTCCAAAACTTTGAAGTGTGATCATTGCTACCGGAACACAAAATATGTCCCAACGGATGCCAAGCTAATGTCCAGACTATACTGTCGTGAGCTTGTTCGATTGCACCCACTTCCTTGTCAGCTCTAGAAATCAATTATAATATGAACAAACGTGTCAAAAATAATATTACAAAGGGAAAGAGAAAATTGGTGATGCATACCCAACGTGCCAGAATAAAATAGCTCCGTCACTACCACCGCTACAAAATAGACCCTCGTGGCTTGGATGCCATGCGACGCTGGAAGCTTCTTTTTTGTGACCACGAAATGTTTGAACTTCTTGACTTAAATTTCGAAGATCGAACAATTTGAGCAAATGGTCCCGTGATGCGGTTACTAGCCAATTTCCATTTTCGTTCCATTTAACATCCATAACTGTCGACTTATGTGCATGTAACGTTGCAAGAGACTGACCAGTTTTTGGATCCCATAATTTTACTGGTTGCTGATTGTCTTTGCTTCCAGAGATGACTAGACTTTTTTGTGGATGCCAGTGTACACACTTCACATCAGCTCCATGACCTAAACAATAATTAGATGAATTTCAAATTTATTACAATTTGGTACCAATAGTGATGCATTAGTTACTTGCTGAAGCTATGAGTAATAAATAAAAAATAAATAAAAATACTTTTCCAATGTTATATAATAGATAATGTACCCCTGAGAATTCGTTCTTCATGACATCGAAGAAAGTCCCAAATTCTGACTGTTCCATCATCACTGCATGTTGCCAATTTGTGATCCGTTGGACTGAAACTACCCACCCAAAAAACAAGTGTTATATTCAAACAATACGCTGTTACATACTTATAGAGTGATTCTTTATTTGCAAATGCTGACAATGAGAATTTTCTGAATGAAACAAGTACCACAACATCATAAGACGTATAATACACATTTTGCATTTATTATTTCATGTAGGCACATGTATAAAATATTAGATAAATATTAGATAATAAAATAGTAATATAGTATGATGAAAGATTGATTACACATTAAGCTTTATTAACTTTATTGAAGTTCTATCCTTGTACAAATGCAATATATTCAAAGTGAAAAAAGATAGAATATGAAAATCTCAAACATATGGTACACCTTACGGACATTATTATGATATGACATCAAAATATGATCGTTAGAAATTGAAGTTAAAGCATATAATAGCTTACATTTATTACTGATTTGTCATTTTGTTTATTAAATAAATACTACACATGCAATATATATGTACATGTTTAAGTATATACACAATGTATGAACAAGCAAAGAATATTATAAATATTTCTCTTTTTATAGTACCATCTGCTAAATAAATTATGTATCTGTATATCTACACATGCATCCTCAATGAATCCTAAATATATTATGTTAAAATTGAAATCAACTAACAGGCCTGTAAAGAATAATTTTCAAAAAAAATTACTTAAATGAAATGCATAACAAGCTACTATCTATTATATGATTACTAATATCCTCTTCATGTATGAAATTTTCTAAGTTAAATATACACTATATATGTGTGAAAAACATGTATGATAACGCGTAAAAACACATGAACAAATTGGGTCAGTTTCAAAAATTATTCACATATCAATAATGTAGTCTAAGAACACGCGTAGTGGACTGTTACTTTGAATTCGTCTCGAGGAATAGACAGATATCAGTAATAAAAGGAAGAACTATGTGTAAATATTGTAAATAAACAAAAAACCATCTTCGACAGTCATATCTGGCACTCAAACAAACTTCATTGCTGATTAAGCAACAAACTTTTCCATTGTCATGAAAATAGAATCTCTTTTTGATGCCACATGACTATCGAGTGATATACCAAGAGTAATATTTTTTCAAAAGTTCAACATTTATTGCACAAAAAAAATGTCCGAAGTGTACATGAAGTTCGTTATATCTCTCTGTTACTCTCTCTCTCTCTCTCATCTGCAAAAGGGCACAAGTGATACAGACCAAAAGAAAATACTTTATTTTTATTTTCAGAGACATATGGTACTGTAACTGTCTTTATTTAACTTTATTGAAAACTTGGATGATGTAAAGAAGGACACAGGATATTTATTTTTATTATAATTCCATGGGAATCTCGACTAGGTATTGCTGTATATTTCTTGTTTGTTTATTCTTCATTCTAAATATACACATCTTGCCCAATGATCTGACCATATAAATTCCATAAACTATGAGCCATAAGGACCTAATTTCTTTTTTCCTATATGTTTTGTTTTTTTTTTTCCAAGACTTACTACATAAAAATAATAAATTTATACTATCATAATCTAGTGGACCGTGTAGATTCATTTAGGTCCCTAAGACTCTATGAATACAGGTGACAAGTTTCATGTTAATACATGTACAATGTATTTAGCAAAGAAATTTACACTATCCTTGCTGATCAACCTTGAATTATTTTTACGATTCATGAAAAATGTTATCACAGATTTGAGAAACTATTGACTATTTAACTTTAATAAAAAGTTTAATCAAGCAAAAACACCTGCAGCTACTTGTGACATTTGTAATGGTATTAAAGCACATCAAATTTTTTCTTTTTTAATATAAAGTCTCGTTAAGTATGACAATTAAATATCAAAATTAAATTTAATAAGAAAAAAAAGTAGAAGAAACTCAGTTTTATAGCAATACGAATATCGCCATAGAGAATATATTTTCATCAAAGATAAAAACTTGAAAATATCTCTTATACAAAATATCAAATATCAGTAAATCTTTCAAGTACAATTTTTAAAAAATTCTAAAAATCACCTGTGTACCCATACAAGAATTAATGTTTTGAAAATAAAAGTGTTGTAAATCCAGAAAAGGAAGAGAATGAGAGTCATGTCCAATATCTTAACTACAGCAAGGATGGACGGATCATCGATAACAGTGGCGCAAGAGACGTAAGGACTAGTGTGGTGGATGGTATACCTGAGTCCTCTAATCGCTTCTTTGTGCGCCTGAAACATCTTGACGTTGTTCATATTGCTCTGCCAATACTTCACATAGCCTGCATGATCTCCCGTGACCATCCAACTCTCATTGTGTGACCATACCATTGTTCTCACTGGACTATCATGTGCCTAAACAGACAAAAACCATATGTTTGATCAATGTATCTGAAGCTAATGTACATTCTATAGAGAAATTAACACAATGTATCTAAATTTTAAATTTTTGAAAATTTGGTTCAGAGTTTCTTATTTATACATAAAATTTTTCATTGAAATCACAAAATCAAATTGGTAATAAAACAATTGATCATTTAACAATATTGTAAGGTTATAATTGATGTAAAACAATACTAGAAGAAAAAATACAATAAAAAATAAAAAATACCTGTAGAATAGTTTCAAAATTAAAAGTAAGACCATTCCATAAGGTGAATTCTCCACTGGATGCACCAGTAACAAGACGCCTTCCCTCTGGTGTCCAAGCCATACAAAATATAGGACAACGCATTTTATTTGTTGCAGTCTTTACAAATCTTGTAGTAACTGCATTTATAGGATTATCAACATAACTGGGTGGTGGAAGTAGATCAGGATAATACATCACATCTGGTTGAAGGGCACGTCTATCTCTATAATCCCTCTGCCATACTCGATTCTACATACAAAATACAGTATTATTATTCACTGCCAGCCTTACGAAATTCCATAAATCAAATTGAAGATCCTACCTCCAAACTCTTTATAATAGCAGAATTGTAGTCCACAGTTTTGCGCATAACAGATTTTCTAAGTCTTTTCCCATCAAATTCATCTTGTAGTGTATCTTGACCAGCAGCAACAATTTTGGGTGCATGATAAGGTCTGAATGGTTTAAAGAAACCCCTTGCTCCATCTCTGTGGTTAGTGTATCGATGTTGGTAACTTCCAGACGTGTTTATGGTAGTTAAGTTGGGTGGTGGAGCTGACAAATTTGGAGTAGTAGGAGGTGGCACAGACATATTAGGTAAACTTATGGCCGGCGGGGGATTTGCAAATTGAGTATTTGCAGACATAACAGCAGTTGTTAATTCTGTAAACACAAAATACATTCCTTATTATTGATTCATAGCTGTGACAATATTTACTTTTTGTTAATGTTACATGTGACAAATTTTCAAGTTACATCTTCAATTCACATATGGCATGCAATAGTCTGTTAGATTATCTAACAAGAGAATTCTGATTTGACTGCACAATTTGTCACGTTAGGAAAAGACTGGGTAAATTTCAACAAACCAACAATAATTTTTCGCAATATGTGAAAATGTCGCGCGAATTTCTTCGAACAAAGATATTCTTTTGCTTTTACTGCTAAAAGTTCGAAATTTCTCTCACTCATATAGCACGGTAGTTAAGTATATAATAAACGAGTACAAAACCTATTTCTATCAGTACCGAAATGTTAATGAAGGTTATACGAATTATGTTCCGGGAGGGTACAATGAATTCAACACAATTACTGAAAACCCTACGTTTCTCGAACAAGGAGTGAAAACTTATTTACAAAAATTGATAAACAACCTGCTCATTAATTGTGAACAAATTCCTCGATGATGTTGCACTGCGAAACGCTTGTCACATCTCCTGAACGTGCGTGGACCGAGCGAGTGGCAGCAGTTCAGCCCGCCACCGCCAGATGTCTAACAACTATGTCGCTAGTAGTCACTCCAATTTCTCTTCCTACACACTCTAACGTCCCGTGCAGCTCGAGACTCAGAGGTCGCCAGCAGAAGTTCTACTGATGAGTCTGGCTGGGTGGTTCCGTAATGAAACACACCTTTCTTTTCCGTTCCATTCTTTCTCTTCGTTCCACTGGTTATCGCCTCGTGCCCACGTCTTTCACAACTGCGCAAATGGAGGAGCAAACCAGAAACGAAAGATTCAATGTTTCTCCTCGCGTTTTTTTTTTTTCTTTGGATTTACGATATTTACACGATGTCACTTGTTTTCACCATTCATGTAAAAAAAAAAAATATTTTTCAAGTAATAGAATGAAATGCACGAATTGAAATATTATTTACGTTGTTACATCGACGAAATACTGACAATCTTCGCGTTTTACTTTTATGCGAATCTAAACACAATGGACAGACGGTATGAAAATTGTGTATCCCTTATGGACGCCATTACTCTTTCATACGATGACATCCGTTTCATTCGTATCCACTTCCGACGGTAGTTTTGGTAAATAAATTGCGGCAATATATACACATGTGATACTGATAGTACTTTGCACATAGAATAAATGCAAATACATATGCATTAACTCAACGTTCTTTTTTTTTTTTTTTGCAATAGAACGTGAGAAATTTTAAAAATTAATAGGGAATTTAAAATTTCTAACTTTAAAAATCCTAGGAATTTAATATATAAGAAACATTATGTTACGTCCGGATACTATCTCTTCCTTCCTATTCTTTTGTATTCTTATAATTGTCATTAAAGTAAAATTCTTACGATGCAGTTTATTTAATTTTATTTAATTCTGTAAGAATAAGTATTATTTTTGGAGGAAAAGCCACCTGTTACTGAATCTAACATTTTTAGTTCATTTATTAAAAATATTTTGCAGTGACTAATAATACTTTACTTTGATTAAACGTTCGATGCACGAAATATTATTGGGGAATTAACTAAAATTATAAAAACACGAAATGTGTTCGTAATTAATTCAAAATTTACTGATAGATGTCGCACGAAGCAGTGATTAGAACTTTTCGAAGAACATTTGATCAAAATAACATTAGTCGTGTAAAGCAGCAGTCGTGTAAAATTTGTAATAAAAGAAGATATAACAAGAAAGTGTAAATCATGGATAATAAATGTGCCATAATCAAGCTTCCTCATCATTTACAACAAAAACTGTGTCATACACGACCATTATACAGACAAGGGAAAAAATTAACGTCTGTGAAGGTAGCAAATTTGTATCCTATTCTACGCATAAAATTATGGTTAATAATGAATAATATTTTAAGTTACTTTCTTATATTACTTTAACATGGTGTAATATAAATTGATAATGTATTTTTATATACAACATGGTGTAATGTATTTTTTCAAAAACTGCCTGACGAATGCCTTTAAATTACAACAAATTGAAATTTACAAATAATTTGTAATATTTTATTTGAGACAGTTCATTTTGTAGCCCTCTATTATTTTTGTTTTTTCATCTTTACAATATTTCCTTGACGCGCTAGCTCTATGTAACAGGTTTATACAATAAATGATGAATCAAAACATTTGATGATATGTGGAGTACCCAAACTCCAATTAGGTGAAGAAGTGAGAAAACTTGTTGAACCTTATGGTACTATCGAAAAGATATACATAGTACCTGATTACCCTACAGAAGAATTTACAGAAACATATTATGTGCAATATATTCATGTACAAAGTGCAAGGTATCCTTTTATATTTCAAAAATATGCAACTGAATTTTTCTAATAAGATAATGTCTCACATTGTACATCATATAGAATAGCAAAGCGGTACGTTGATGGTAAAAATTTTTATGGTGGTTCGTTACATGTTTTTTATGTACCTGAACTTGAAAGTATCTCAGACACTAAAGAGAAGCTTCTACAGCGTCAAAAAGAAGTAGCTATGCGTATAAAGAAGAATCAGAAAGATATGTTAAACCCAAATGTTGATAAATTTCTTCCTAAGTATGTAAATAAATTAGTGTATGGTAACATAAAAGATTTGGCTATATTACATGGTTATATTACAATTAAATAACAATTTTTAGAGAACAATATAACAGAAGAAAAAAAACGCCTGCTTTACCATTGACAGAAGAGCGACTCCATCAACAGTATCCTGGAAAAACATTAGTTTCTATTTATGATGGTATACCACAAAGTTTAGATCCAAGAGCAGTATGTGAACCTAGTTTACCATCAATCTCATC
>CAJDYZ010007973.1:18879-29900 GCA_903986555.1 Heterotrigona itama
CAAGTGTGTCATTCACTCTAAGTCCGGAAGAGAACTGTAAAAATGATATGGTCCAAATGCAGTCTATTAATCTTGTTTGTCCAGTGTGTGACGTTGGATACATAGATAAAAAAGAATTTTATGATCACTTAAGTATACATGCTGGAGATGTTTTGTTAAAACACGTAGAATGCTTGAAAAATGCAAATAATGAATTAGATATAGTGCCAAGAGAGCCAAAAAAGATTGACGACGATCTTTATGAAACTATATTAAGGCCTTTCAAGTGCCAACAATGTAGTTCAACATTTGACAGAGCTTCTCAGTATGACTATCATTATCGCAGTATACATCTTGGTGAAAAATCGCAGCTCTGCGAAATCTGTGGTAAAGGTTTCTTTCGCAAAGCAGACCTGAGGACACATTTGAACATTCATTTAGGAACAAATGTTTGTATTTGCGAGATTTGTGGGAGAAAGTTTAATCACATATCCAATTTAATTAGACACTGCAGAATGCACGCTGGTAGTTACATTTTTTGCAAAATAAAATACAAGTAACAAGCGAAAAATCCAAGTCTGACATTATGAATTTTTAGGGATAAAATTGTATCCATGTTCCATTTGCGGAAAACGTTTTACTCAGATTAGTTCCATTACAAGGCATAAACGTATTCATGAAAGAGTAAAAGATGATGTTAAACTTCATTCGCAAACTAATTCCAACAATTGTAACTTACAGAAAAAAGATCATGCAACATACAAAAATAAGGTGATGAGCAAATGTGGTATTATGTATAATATCCTTTGAATATAAGTGTATCTTACTGTAAATGTACAGTTTGTTGAAGGTAATGCACCTACTCAGCAAAAGATTGTTAAGAGACAACATTATTGTAAAATTTGTGGTGAAAGTTTCAATTTCATCTTTCTCTTAAGGGAGCATGAAAAATCCCATTTGCAAATTTTGGAATGCAAAGACCATGAGGTGGTAAGAACTTTGAAAGTAATATTCAAAAACTATATGTTTTTGACCTATTTCTTTCATTTAGAATTTTCAGAAAGCTACAGAACTGAAAGAACAAACACAGCATATTAATAATTTTGACTTTCTTGAAAATGAAATAGATATGAAAAAAGCTTTGCCATTGGATGCAATTATTTATATCACGTCAGAACAGGTAAATATTTTACTGTTTTTACCGTCATTTATCATTTAAAAATATTCCTATATATAATTGATTTTTTCTACGAAAAAAGTTGAAGAAGATCAATTTGGAAAACATTGAAGATAATAGAAATCACGTTTCACAAGAAGATCTGTGTGAAACAAAAATTTTAGGAGATGAAGAATTAAATGTTTCAGAGAAGATAGCATTTAACAATGAACAAACACAACTTGTTCATGATAATCCACTTCTATCTAATGATTCCATAGAAAATGAAAATGTAGCTTATGTTTGCCCACTAGATGAGAATATTCTTAAAAATAAATTGTGCGAGACGGATTTACAAAAATCTGAAACAATATCGAATTACAACACCTTAATGAATACTCCTCTGAATGTTGCTGATTTGTTTCAAAAAATAGATCTATCAGAATCTAATAGTAACGAACATCTTAATTCTGATCCAAGCATACATAAAAATGAAGAAACAACTTTAGTACAAAATGAAAAAATATCCGACGATTTAAACGATATAAATAATATTGTGAATCACGATGAGCCAATGTTGCGTTTAGTACAAACAGAAACAGGGGAACAATTTTATGAATTTCTAATTAACAATTTAGTTGAGAAGTTGCCGAATTCACAAATTACCGAGTCCACGAAAAATTCTGAGAGCAAAGACGATAGTACAAATATGAACGAAGGAAATCACGAAGGACAGAGTATACGAGATGACATACATAACGATTTAAATTATTCACAATATGGACTGCAAGGTGAAGAGAAAAGTTTTACAAATCAAATTCTATTAGACACTCAAAGTGATTTTGATAAATACGTCGAGACAAATTTCGAAGTATTCGAAAGATTAAATTACGATGATAGTCCCGAGCGATTTCTTGAATTTGTTGAATCAGGACTTGAGAACCAAAGCTCGAAAATTTCAGACTACAGCAAAGAGAGTGACGAATTCTTGCAGTTTCAGAATTTTACTGAAATTGATACTGTACAACCAAATGAGAAAGATAGTATTATTAGTGACAATAATAGTAGTGATCAAATTATCGAAATAGATGAGAAACAGAAGCAGAATGAAGATGTAACTAATAGTAATGAAAAACTGGGGGACGAACAAGACTCGAAGAAGACGAAAACATTCTTGATAAAGTTTCAATGTACAGTATGCGAAAAATCGTTCTCAACTAGTTACAATTACAAGCAACACATAGGTACGCATTTCGCGGACCAGCAAAAATTTCATTGTAAAGACTGTAAATTGTCCTTTGCTTGGAAGTCAACGTTAAACAAACACATTGCAAATAATCATAGACCGGATGGTCCGCAGAAGTTTGCATGTGATATATGTAACAAAATTTATAATACTTCCTCGCAAGTAAATGTGAGTACTTTCAAGGATATCTTTCTTTGATTATTAGACTCTACAGTGTCACGAATGTTAAATGACAACGATAGTTATTTTGATACAGGAGCACGTGAAGCGAGATCATCTGAAACAGCGGAACCATGTTTGCTCTCAGTGCGGCAAATCATTTTTTAAAAAGTACGACTTGAAAATACACAATAGAATTCATACCGACGAACGGCCGTACGTTTGTCGCGCTTGCGGGAAAAGATTTCACCACCGAAGTCATATTATTCGTCACGAGCGCATACATTTCTAGGTATTTCTAAATACGTGTCTATAAGTTCACACTTTATTTCAATTCGAAGCATAGGGAACAAATTAGGGGGAAAAAAAAGGATCACAATTATAATTACCTTACAATACAATAATTATAATCGAAATTAATTTCTATTAACAATTCTAATAGAAATTAATGACGATTCTGTTCCATTAAATGATTTACATTACAATGGCGCAACGGCAATTAATACATGTTACAAAGCATTTAAAATACGGTTTTGTAAATGATTATTTTTTAATAAAACGGAAAACACTAATGCTTTATTTCCTCATTTCCTGTTCTCGCTATTTTCATTAAAATCAAGTAGAAAAGATTGAAGAAACTGATTTGTATTCTTATTCGTTGTACCTTCATAGATGAATTAGAAACACCGTGCAAGTTTGGAGTCAATACGTAAGCATTCGTATCTACGCATGTGTAATAAGCAACTCTGATTTCGATTTCAACATGGCTGACGTGTGCGACGACGTGGTGAATATCATGGAAAACCTGAGTGTTAAGGAGGATAAGGAGGATAAGGCACGAATACAATTTATATTTAATAAAATTATTTATTATTGTCATTTTTAGCAGTAAAATATGTTGACGACTTTGCGTATTTGCAATTGTAGAAACCTTTACAATGTTTCCAAGCGGACATATGCTTGGGTTGGTTATAAAATTTCTATTATTCTACTATTTATATTTCTACTATTTATATTTCTACTATTTCGATATCATATAATAACGTACTATGTTTTGAATTTTTATTTGTATTTTAATATTTACTGCTCAAATTACACGTTAATATAATGTATATTATGTTCGTATTCCGGTCATCTGTATCATTAAAATCGATAAACTGATGCAATACATATTACATCTGATCATATATATTTTAACAATTGTTGTGTTATTTTCGCGAATGGATTAACCTAGTATTCTCTAAATTTAATAAAATAATGACAAATATTTGCGATAATATAAATGGTTTCTTTTTTTTAATCTGATAGAAACCAAAGAAAAAGCTCATCGGTATTGAGGAAAGGGTTATTTCTGAATTAAGACCATGGCCAAGTTATATTTATGTATGTTAATTTTCTTACATTTAAACAAATGAAATACAGAAATTCAATTTAAATTAATTTTTGTACATAGTCATCGTTCAAATATTCTCTTCAATAATTACTCTTTCAGCATCGTATTATATTATGGGAGAAACTTAAAGCAGAGTACGATGCATCGTTAGACTTAAAAACAGTTACTGAGATAAAAGTAACTTTCCTTGACGGGAAGAAAGTTATAGCTCATTCTTGGCGTACTACACCATATGAAATTGCCAGAAACATTAGTCAAGATCTAGCAGACAATGTTCTCATTGCAAAAGTTAATAACGAATTATGGGACCTTAACAGGCCTTTGGAATCTGATTGTGAACTTGAATTTCTTAATTTTGACCATCCAGGTGCCCAGCTAGCGTTTTGGCATTCTAGTGCGCTTATTTTAGGACAAGTAATGGAAAGAATATATGGTGGTTATTTATGTTACGGTCCGCCAATAGATAACGGTTTCTATTATGATATGTACCTAGGTGAAAAAGGAATTTCTAATTTGGACTTTCCATTCTTGGAGATTATTTACAAAAAAATAGTTAAAAACAAACAACCATTTGAAAGATTAGAAGTGGCCAAGGAAGATCTCCTGGAGCTGTTCAAATACAATAAATTTAAAGTTCGAATTATCAATGAGAAAATACATACTCCAACCACTACAGTGTACAGATGTGGTCCGTTGATCGAGATATGCAGAGGACCACACGTTAGAAATACTGGAAAAATTAAGGCCATTAAAATGACCAAAAGTTCTTCTGTTTACTGGGAAGGAAATGCCAATGCAGAGTCTTTACAGAGAGTTTATGGCATCAGCTTTCCAGATACTAAACAACTGAAAGAGTGGCAGAAATTCCAAGAAGAAGCGGCGAAACGAGATCATAGGAAAATAGGAAGAGAGCAAGAATTATTCTTTTTCCATGAACTTTCTCCAGGATCCTGTTTCTTTCAACCACGCGGGGCCTATATTTATAATACTTTAGTTGAATTTCTTCGTTCTGAATACAGAAAACGAGGCTTTCAAGAAGTAGTTACACCCAATATTTATAACAGTAAATTATGGCAAACGTCCGGTCACTGGATGCATTATGCAGAAAATATGTTCTCCTTTGACGTCGAGAAGGAGACTTTTGCGCTTAAACCAATGAACTGTCCTGGTCATTGTATGATTTTTGACGTTCGTATCAGATCTTGGCGCGAATTGCCGTTGAGAATGGCAGATTTCGGGGTACTGCATAGAAATGAATCAGCTGGTGCACTAACTGGACTAACCAGAGTTAGGCGTTTTCAACAAGACGATGCGCATATATTCTGCTCATTTGATCAAGTTAAAGACGAAATAATTGCCACGCTTGATTTCTTGAGACACGTGTATTCCGTATTCGGTTTCACGTTTAATCTATATTTAGCAACGAGGCCTAAAAAATACATGGGAAACATAGAAATGTGGAATCACGCTGAAAAAGCGTTAGTAGACGGTTTAAACGCGTTTGGAGAACTGTGGAATATTTCTCCACAGGATGGTGCATTTTACGGTCCAAAAATCGACATAACAATTATGGATGCACTTAAGAGAGCTCATCAGTGTGCTACTATTCAGTTAGATTTTCAATTACCAATTAGATTTAATTTATCTTATGTCAGGTAAGTAGAACTATTTTAAATTAATCTTGCGGTGTAAATTGAAATTGATGCAAATCGATTTAAATTGAAATTTGTTGATTTTAGTGAATCCGGAGAAAGAACGAGACCGATAATTATTCACAGAGCCATTTTGGGTTCTGTAGAAAGAATGATTGCAATTTTAACAGAATCGTATGCTGGAAAATGGCCATTCTGGTTGTCCCCGCGTCAAGTAATGGTTATTCCAGTATGCTCTCAATTTGATGATTACGCGGAGCAAGTAAAAAATAAACTCTGGGACAGTGGATTTATGGTAGAGCTTGATACAGATCCAAGCGATACTCTGAACAAAAAGATACGAAATGCTCAAGTCGCACAATTTAATTTTATTCTTGGTAATAAAACGTATAATATTTTGTCTATCATATACTAAAATGCTAACGTTTAATTGATACATAAACATATTTTTAGTTGTTGGAGAAAAAGAACTTAATGCTGGCACGGTAAATGTACGAACGAGGGACAACGTGGTGCATGGGGAAATTCCTGTTGATGATTTGATTGCGAAATTCAAAGTATTCAAAGAGAAGAAGGATACAAATTGCGAAGAGAAGTTTTAAATAAGCTTTGCATACATGTACAACATATATTTATTTATTTCCAGATCATAATTCCGGTAGGATCAAATGTAATGTAGATCAATAGGATCTAAAATCACGTCTTTTAAATAGATCGAAAGAAATTACTGTTATTAAGATTAACCGTAAAAGTGTAAGATGATTTGCATTTAATTAATTTCAATTAGTATCCAAACTTTGATGCAATGTCAGGGTAGAAATAGAAAATATATAAAAATCTATATCAAATTTTAACTTACCAATTCATGCATGCTTGTAAAATAACGATAAAAATCTTCCCTTTTACTAATTAGATCTTTTTTTTATCCAAAAAACGTGAATACTTTAAATAATACGTGAACTATTAATAAATTAAACATAAATTAAAAATGGAATGGAATAAATTAAGAATGAAATGGTTAATTTACTTAATTTGTTTCAGCTTTGTTTTTTATTTGTTTACTTGAGAATATTTTTACGATAAATGATTTTATTCGAAAGCTACAAGTAAATAATTTTTCATTTCTTGCAGTTTTATAGCTGAAACATTGAGTGTAACTCGAAATATTCATCTCAACGGCTGTGCTCCATAATTTATTGCAGATACTATCAATATTGTATATTGCTGTAACTGCGCCAGTATCTTTTGGAAACAAATTATCGCTGTAAACTATGAATCACATCGACGCAAATGATGTATTGTCATTAAAATCTGTCACAATAAAGTAGTATCTTCAATTAAAGTTGGTTTTATTTGACTAATAATTGTTTGAACAAGAAATAAATGTTAACATTTTGCTAATATATTGTTATAACTAAAATAAAAACAAATTTTTTTTTGTTAATTATTTTCGTTACGAAGTACTATAAGAAGAGGAACAGTATGACAAATCAAATTTTGTAAATGTAAATTTTATACAAGTTATATATATCATATTATTATTGTATCTGTCATGGAAGTGTGAAATTATGAAAAGTTTACAATTCGCTAATATCATTGGTTAATAAATTTAACAAATGATTAGTTAATAAATATCCAGATACTAGATACTAACTAAACTGTAGTATAGGTTGTATCTCTTGGTTTTATCTTGTCCGTGCATCAAGTATTCCTGGCTGGAACGAATGCGCATGCCTGAAAATATGGAGCTTAGCTTCCGGCGAGAATAGCAAGCGGCAAGCATAGAAGCTCGGGAGAGTGTTGTTTGGTTGTTGTAAAATGACAGCCATTACAATCTCGCCGGCTACACAAGGAATTATTCAAGTTGTAAATGAAAGTAACTTGTGTAAAATCGAGGGGTACGTGTTCTTCTTTTTTCTTAAACTATAAAACGTAAATTTAATCTCGATAGGATGCAGAACTTTACGTTGCTATTATTGATTTCCTTGCAGCTTCCTCAATGACACAGCATACAGGGAAGCCATTGAAAACTCGTCGAATTATAACAGCCGACTATGTAGGGAACGACGTTTACGTATGCCTTTCCTCGATTCTCAAACAGGTATTAGTTATCATAATTTTTCTATGGAATTTTTACCCAACCAATATGACGTATATAAAATATAACAAAATTTTTTTGTTAAAATTTCTGTTCTTTTTTTTTTTTAATTTCTACGTAACTGAAAGAAGATATTTGAAATGGACATATTCCGAAATTGTTCAATTAAAAATAATAGGTACTAATATTGTAAATATTAGTATAGTTATCAAAAAATGACAATTATTGCTGTTGTTATTTAATTATACGAAATTGTAGGTGTAGCACAGAATCACTCCGCGTTATTTATGTCTTCGAGAGAAAGGCTACCAGGCTTGTTACATGGACAAATATACACATATCCCAGTAAAAGATGGAGGAAAAAACGGCGACAATATTTGATGCATTATTTGCATCCAAAAAGAGGACCAAGAGGTGACACTGAAGACGGTAATGAAGGTATAGAGACTGTAACACATGTAAATGATGATAGCAAAGATTCAGTGGCCCTTAAAGGTAATAATAATATTAAATCGTTAATGGAATAAAGCGAAAAAATAAATCTCCTAACCTGTTACAATGAGATGTGTTAATTTAATGCAGATGAACATAGTAAAGATGCATGGTACTATGATGAGCAAGACATGTTAGATATGGACACATATGAGGAACCAGATGCTGAAAGTGATTACGATTATGAGGAGAGTTATAGCAGTAAAAGGAAACGAAGAAAACCACGTGGAGGTGGTCACCACCCTGCACGAAATCATCCGTCTTCTTCAGACAGTCCTGGGGGCAAACGTACTAAGGTAAATTTAATACAAATTCGTTAATTTAATTTTTTCGGTATGAGTATGGACTGTAATCAACAGATATCGAATACATAAAGTTACTCAATTGTTTATGCTTCATATCTTTCAATATATTGCTATCAATGTTTACATTTATACGGTCATTTTCATCTGTGTATTTGTTTGTTAATTAATGATGTGTCAATAACTCACGAATTAGAAGATTCTTGTTATACAAAAGTATCTTGTTCTACATTGCTCTCGTCTGGTAATGATAATATTGTACAGCGTTGTACCGAAAAAGTTGCAAAATAAGGAAGAAAAAAACAAACTAATTTGCTTTTCGTTTAAACTCTTGATTTAATTTCTTTGCATGCAACAGATATTAAATTTGTCACGCATTTATTTTATTAAATATAGGGTGGGGGACGCGGGCGCAAGAAAACCAACTATGATGCTGTTGACACCGATAAGCCATTCGTTTGTGACCGTAAGTTTAATCACAGATACAACTACAAATGACCACTTCCTGTTACTAGTTTCATTACAAATATTATTATTATTATTATTATTATTATTATTATCACTATTATTACTATTATTATTATTATTATTATCATTATTAGTTTTATCAGTTGTTAATCTCGAAATAAGAGAAAAAAAAAATGCAGTGCGTTAGAAGATTTGTTAATTTTATTAAATAATTATATTTTTACAATGCCTACGTACTATTTTACAAGATATGCAGAGATTACTATATTAATATAAGATGATGATTGGAAGCTCGAAATAAATTATTAAAGATTTTAGTCTTGGTTGCCGCATAATTTTACATTTGGGAATGGTGATTAAGTATAATCAAATTTGTAACGTGGGAAGGTGCCCTTTTAGTTGTACAAGTAATTTCATGGTTGACTTTTAATGCTCTTTCATTCAGAGGAATTGATCAGTATTGTATTGACTGCTGTTTTCCTTCAAGTTAATGAATTGCAGTATATTACTTAGCATACTCCAGTCCTTACTGTATAATTTCTGTTTGTATCAAAAACCTTGTACTCCATTTCTCTTTTCCTGTTTATCGAAGTATGAAGAGACATGGTATGATTCATGGATGAAAGGCAAAGATTGATCATAGAAAAAAAAAAATTCAAGTTTTTACTTACAAAAAGAATCTATTGATCTAGGTTGTATGAAAGTTCAATGAAACAGTATAATAATAGTATGCCATTCTATATAAAGGTAATTACCCCCTGAAATTGTACAATCGTTTGTCATTTAATTCGCGTTTCGTGAATTCATATCCATTCGCAAACTTATTAATCACGGTCACATATCTGCCAAATATTATTTACTATATATATATATACATATCTGTTGTGCAATAGCTCATACAGCGTTCTTTCTTCTTTCACTTTTTTTTTTTTTTTTCATTTGCCATGACACGCAAAATTATGTTTACAATAGTAGCATTGAGACGAGATATCGAAAGTACTTGGAGCATAATTTTTACGAACGTAACGTCGCGTTTGTCCGAACCTTGAAGGAGTATAATAGTCATTACTAATTTGATCGAACTTTTTCCAGACATGAAGTCTATAAATTAACTCGAATGTGCCTGCAATCTGTTTACTTCTTGAAACCACTCCTGTTAGATTAGCAGAAAATAAATCTAAAGACATTTGGTCTCGACTAGTAAGCCTCGATCACACAATGATAGAGGAGAATACCTCACGATATTCGAAGTTTCATTGGTCTCTCTCAAGTGACCAGTCGAGCTTACGAAATTGGCCAAATATCTTCGGACTTCTATACTTCCTGCCAATAACAGAGCAAGAATGTACTGGCTCACACTGTAGCGAGCTCATTCTGTAGGAGTATACAAGCATCAAGCCTTGCATCGTATTAGTTTTGCTTCTTGGGCTGGAACTCCTTCACTGCTTGTCCACATATAGATTCGTAGGTGGATAGGGATATGTACTGGTGCGGAAGGTGTGCAAATGCTGTCCCTAACCTATAAGCTTCTATCCTAGATTTACTTTAACCGCCCCGTTCTTCGACGTTTCTTTTCTGACGCCGTCACGTAAAGTGATTTCATTCTGTTTCTTTACTGTTTCTTCTATATTTTTAATCTTTACGAGGCCCACTGTTGTTACAAAAGGGATATGAAGAGTATGTTCCCGACGCGGCGGTTAAACAAACATCCTCCCATATCGTCCAACCAACTCGTCGACCAAGATTTCTCTTATCATGGACGTTGCATTGGATGGTTTGTGGGAAAACAGTATTTGCACTTTTGCAGTATGCAGCGCACGGTATAAAACCAGACCTGGTCTGGTCTACCATTACGGTCATTCCCACTCTACTTCCTCCGGTGATCCTGCTAAGGAACTAAGTCCCAGTCCTGCCGAAGTTGAACCTAGGAGCGTTGCAGACACCGCTGCTTCGAACCAGCCAGGTTGGAGCCAAAATCAGCTCAATTTTCTCACTTTCCTTTAAAAAAAAAAAAAAAAGAAACAAAAAAGAAAAGAGAACAAATACTAGAACCCTCTCCCCCCTAAAAAAAAAAAA
>CAJDYZ010007975.1:44655-61506 GCA_903986555.1 Heterotrigona itama
ACTTATTCTTGACAAACGATTCTCAATTAGTTGTCGACACGTTCATCACAGCCGGATGGAACGAATTTCCTTCGGACCCATCGCTCGCATCCGTTCCGAGGAACGACGAAATTGCACGGTGTTTCCTCGCGGGTGGCTGTTTTTCAAACGGCGTGCTTCCTAGATATCGAAACAGACCGCCGTTGGGAAAATTTATTCCACTGCTTTGCCCGATGGTATCGATATTGACCCAGCCGCAGATGGGAAAGCTCTCCGTGGCCGACTCGCTCGCCGCGTGCGGGAAAATTAGGAAATCGTTTTACGAGCTGTGTTTTCTCGACGAAGTTGCGTCACTAAGACGTTGCACGTTGTCTCGGATATTGTGGGAAGGACATACAGAGATTGTGCATTAAGAGAATTGTTTCATTCATTGCGCCAAGTATTGACATTACGTTCACGATTCTTCTTAATCTGATTTATGTTATTAAATTCCGTATTTTAATCTTGAGATTATGATTTTTCGTTTATCTGCTGTATTCTTGTATATTTGTATAGGACACCCACACTGCTGTTCTCTTTATTTTTAATACTTGGTACCCGTAGAGAATGAAATTTACAAAATTGCACGACCCAACGTTCAAAATGTACTAACACTTTGCGAGCTGTCTGTGCTACAAACTATCACTTAAACTTTCCAATTTCGATACAAACGTCGTATCTGTCCTAAGCTACGCCTCCGAGCGTGGATGTGATTTTCGCAGGTTTCAATTGTCCCCAGAAATGTAACAAAAATCCGCAGTCCACGTTTCCATTTTTATTCGTCGCAGCTCCTGTAAATAATCGCGAGGAGTGCGTGTCTTGTCGCGTGAGTGAAACGAGTTTTCGCGAAACAGGTGCACGGGACGAGAATCGATTCGAGAACGAGGTAAACACTGGGAACGGCTGTAAAACGCGTGTGCGGGAATAAAATACAACGTCGTTGAAGCGGGCAGGAAGCGCGTTGGCGCGATTTATCGAGCAGTTTCTATCTCCTGAGGAGGAGTTTGCTATCTCGTACTTGAGGTTATTTGCTAGCTTGATAAGTGTATTTAAATTCGGTCGAAGGTTCTCGCGTTCGATATCTTAATGCTTCTATGATCCCATTCCACGTGAACGCGCGTGCACGAGTTTTATTGGAAATGTAATTTATACATATTTGTTATTGAGCATACTGCAAGTATTCGAATATACTCCGAACCCGATTGAAGAGTATTTTTTATACCGGGTTTGAAAATTGCCTTTGAAGTTGTATCGATAAATATAAATTCCATTTTTTTAGATAGTACATAATTTCAGATAGTGTCAAGTCAGTTAGAATTGTCAAAATTCATGATTCCTCATAAGTAGATTTTTTTTATTCTTGGTGCTTTAATTTTTATTGTACAACATGTAACAATTTCAGTTGTGCTTAGTCCTAATGTTATATAAATACAAATTACGTAATGTTTCGATATTACATCTGACAGTGAATGATATTAATGAACATCTAGTATACATTTCAAATGAGCATTTCAAAAAATGATAAAACTAAGGGACTAAGTCAGCAATATACAAACTGTATTTTAACGTTAGGAAAGTGAACGGGATAGAAAAATATTTAGAATACAACAGAGAAAGCAATCTTTCAAGAAAAATAATCGTAAGTTTCGAATTGATCACTTTGACCAGTACAAGCACGGAAAGCTTTCAACTCGATGCGAAAATAAATATTCTCCTCGTCCGCGCGATACTTTCGTTTTCCACGCGGCAAATTGAAATTCGAAAGAACTAGAATTAGAATTCACGATCACGAAATTTCCGCGTGATTATATACATCGGCTGGTCCCGTTTCTTTGCAACTGACAAGCAATCGATGGCGCGTCGAGACGTCTTCATGGAAACAATTTGAAATTCCACCTCCGGCCGACGGAGAAGTCGTGCAAACAAATCGTGTATTTACGATCACGGAGGCACACGAAACTGAAAACCAGGGGTATTCGTCTTCGAGCTTTTCATGCAAAGTAAAATGGATTGTTTTCCAAAGAGGGGAGCGACGAGTGTGGGATAAAAGTGTGAACGTGTGCGCGATGGCAACCAGAGCGGCGAGTAGAAACGTCACGATTTCTCAAGCCATTTTGCAAACGTCCTGTGGAAATGGAAATTTTGGACGATTGTCTGGTAATATAATTTCCAGTGTGGACCGACCGAGTAAGTACTCGAGGTTAGGTGATGTAAGGAAGGCTTATTCAAACGAAATTTTATTCGTCTTTTCTCACTCGTACAATTAAATTCAACTGTTAATTTACCTATATACAGCAAATACTTACACGATAGGAATTTAGATTATACATTACAATTTATAGAACATATTATGAGGTACATAGTCTCGCATAACTGAAACGAAAATCAGTAAACGTTCCTAAAAATTACCCGACATTACACTTCATTGCCTTCTATGAATGTTTCGTCTAACTTTAAAAATCTTGCAAAAGGCCTCTCTCCGCCCGGCGGGCAGAATAATCGTTTGGTGTCGAATTTGTCAAGAAAGAAAACAAAGAACTCACATCGGTGAACTTACTTGGATGTTTCGGAATTTTCATTCGCCGGGATTCAACTGGTGCCCGAGCGTGGCGGGCAGAGATTGCGAGTTCAGAGCCGCGTAAGACGAGGGAACTCCTCACTTTGTGGTCTGTAGGTCCGTATTAATGTTGGCCCCGCGCTTGTAACTTGCCTCGTTAACCAGGGATAATCGCCGCGCGGGTTAAGGCAATTTCCTCGGGTAATTAATAATACGACGTCCCCTATTTGTTGCGTCGGAGGCAAATTACGTGATCTGGGTGATCGTGGTGCGGCGATCCGCGCGACGCGAGTTCCGCTGCTACGATACTTCTCCAGATTTCGGATCGAAATTGCGCCTGGCCTCGTGTAATTTCGCTCGGCTTGCCGACGAGACGAGAAACCAGACGCTGTTCCACCCAAACAGCGGCCTTATACCTACACGTGAACACGTGATTACGTTAAACGTGGGCAGTTTTTACCTGCCTGGGAGAGGAACAGCCGTATGATTGTAAATCGCCAATAACCAGCGGACCTCATTACCAACGATTATGGAAAGTTTCGAATCTGTTAGTTGAATAACGATCGACGCTGGAGCAAAGCGAATATTATAATATCGAAGCGTGGTTTGTCATTACGGCAGCTCGAATTATAAGTTGCTGAATCAATTTCTAGAGAAATTATAGCACAAAGAGAAAGAGAGAGAAACATGAGGTTTCATTTGCCTGGCAGATCAACGATGATATATAAGCCACATCGAGATAAAGAATCGTTGAAATCCTGAACTGGATGAATTGCTCGCGCAAAGAATGACACGGTGGAACAGGAAATCGTTACGGCCGGTTGAGGAAATCGTTGCTCGCTATTAGTCGGCGAACCGGCGAACAATCAGAGCTCTGGCTCCGGGGCAACCTTTGACCATTTTTATCCCGACGTCTTTAGTTTTATCGGGCGGAACTTCGTCCATCGGAGTGTCCTTTTATTTTCCCCTCTGTTCCTTGTCCGCAATTTCGAACCGCGAGTCTCGAGGATAAAGGAATATATTTTAAGTTGGCCGCGTTAAAGGGAAAGCTTTTAATTATTCGCGAAAGAAACGAAACCCGGTGGCGGTGAACATCTTCCTGTCTGTTCCTTCGATTCTCTCTCTCTCTCTCTCTCTCTCTTCCTCTCTTTTGTTTCTTTTCTTTTTCTTTTTACTTCCTCCGTTTATCTTTTTTTTCGTCTCTTTTCATCGCTTTTGACAAGGCGAAATTTCAAGTTCCACATCTGCGAACGCTGCAGTCCCGATTTTGCGGCTTTTGTCTGAGCGAGGCATACCTACGATCACGTTCCTGCTATTAAAAAGTTTCCCAGTACGGCCAACTTCTTACCACGCGACGGGAATTGCCCACGGGAGTTGGCCGAAACTGCTGGACCGAAAAGGCATCGCGTCCGGATTAATAATCGAGAGTTCAATAACGAGCGCTCAATATTTCAATATCTACGATCCGGCTGGGTTGTTTAACATTTCACCCGTTGGGCCATTAATTGCGCAGCACAATGCGATGGTCACCGCGGTCATCGGCAACCACTCTTGATATTATTCCTGCGAATGGCGGACCGCGACGCGCGCGCGAAAGAATTACTTTCATTCATCGGTCAATTGCGCGCGTTCGCGTTCGTTCTTTAATCGATCGATAATATTCGTCGAAAATTACGAGATCGAGATTGGAAGTATTCTAGAAATTGCGACGCAATTCTTGGTACAATTAATGTTTATTTATTTCAATTTTCTGTAGTAAGTGCAAGTGTAATTAACGTAGATTACTATCTTCTTTCATTGGGAATATTTCAGAGATTGGAATGTAATTTTAGCGAATACGGTATAATTGTGATGAACATGCTCTTTAATATAAATATGTAACAGATGTCATTTCAAGATCGATAATGAATGAATCTAAAATTAGTTTTATAAATCGAGATTATTTTTCAGTTTTCGATCAAAAATTTGCCCCCCGAGTATTTTTACACTTTTAAGGATTTCATTCGATATTGCTTCGTTGACACGTGCATCATATATTTCTTCAAACACGTTTCACTTTATTACCTTTGATGCAAGTCTCGTACGCTAATCATAGACTATTGTAGCTTTCACAGTATCAACCATTCATTCCTATCCTCGGTATTTAACTTGAACCCCAATCACTCCGTTGAATTTAATCATTTTTCTCTTCGTCGATACGTGTTTTTGCTTCGTAGTTTTGCAATTTTTGAGAGGCAGCTGACCAAGCTAAACCTGAAACGTGTTCTACTGTATCGAAACGAGAGTCTCACTCTCTCTCTCTCTCTCTCTCTCTCTCTCTCTCTCTCTCTCTCTTTCTGCCTCTACATATAAAACGATTTTCGATCGTGTAATGAATTGTGACGGAATATGAAAGCCGAACGTAGCTGATAAATCGCATCGATGGACTACAAAGAAGACCTGAGAAGAGAGAAATCGGGCTTTCCTATCCGATGGTCCATTCAATTTTTGATCGAGATCCCTTCTCTATCTGGTTCGTAACAAATCGCTGCTCGTTATATCGCCGGTCGAATATCGCGGAATAACATCAACCGCTCCATATATATTAAATACAGGGACGACGACGATGATCCATCCGTGACGGTGAGATCCATTATTCCAATATTATAATCTCTCGATAATTTCTCGATCTATTGTTGCTAGGCTGTTGATTTTTATGGAATATACAATTGAAGGATGTAAACGATATAATTACATGAAACTTGAAACGTGAAATTTCAATAGAAAAATCGTTATCGGACCTATTGTGCTCATACTTTTTTCATTTTGTTTCATACAAAAGTTTCAGATTCAGACAATTCTCGATAGTCTCTCGACAATTTTTCCGAGATGGTTATTTGATAACGAACCTCAATTTTAACGCTAGAACTACCAAAGTGGTCAAGATGTGCAATTTATAATTTTTTTTAAAGTAATATTTGCGGATTTACAATGTTGCGTCTTTCAGCGATTCGAATGATTTTTGTAAAATATATGAATAAAGATTCACGTTCATTATCGTATTATAAACCCTTTTCTGTGCCTTGTATTCTGAGACTTCTTTGACTCAAGTTTTCGTAGTTTGGCCCTCGGTGTTTCTAGCGTTAATAAGAGATCTGCGAATTACGATCCTCGACTAAGGATCCTCCTCACGATTGCATAAACGGGAAGTGAATCTCTGCCTTTCGTGAAATTCGCGTTCCACGTCTAGCCGTCAACTTCAACTCCTAGCTATTGCCTCTAGAAACACGCAGCTATCTAAACAGTTAATTACAAGATTTATTTACCACGAGCCAGTGACGCGATGCTAGACAGACTCGAAATATCAATCGACCAGGTAATTAACGTCAATTAAAATCGTCGACTGTCGGTCGATAAGCATCCCCTCTCCCGAAAAATAACGTGAATTCTTTCACCGGACGATTACTCGGAACAGAAATACGAAGGGCAATTATTTACAGAGATGATCGAAGTAACGTCGTACGACGTTACTAATAACAATATCTGCTGTTACTGTAAATTCGCGACTCGATACTCGAGCATGAACGTTTGGTCTCGTGAATAATCGCGCGCTGTGTGTGTCTCGCGTTCGCAAACAAACCGCGCGCGATTTGCATAATTCACGCGACGCCGCGGTGTTTGCATAATACGCGCGATACACGCCACGTCCATGCGCGCTATCTTTGTAAGACCGTGTAAAGAAAGTCGTTCGATTCGAAATTATCGGTAATCGGCTGCTGAGTGTCGGTTAACAACACGTGGAATTATTGGTCGGTTATCTGAACGAATGTGTGTCACGCCCGTGGCGATACTGAGCGTAGCGTGATAACGATCGACGCCGATCCTTGCTAATTAGTAGACGAGACTCGACGTGGACGAGGTCGATCGAGGAAGAGATTGTTCACCCGGTATCGTGAATGCCTTTGATAATTGGTAGTCGACAGGTGATTTTATTTGTGCCTTTTACGAGAGAAGAAATTACGGGAGAAGGAAGTTTGATAAAAGAAAGTTTGAGGGATAAGTGGAAGGAAAGTATAATATAGACATTTTTGGAGAACAGAATCATGTTTGATAGGAAAATAATGATGAATAAGATATAGAATATAGGCACTCGAGAATGGATTATTCTCCTAGAAATTAGCGCAGTAAAAAATTTTTGTTATCGTAGAATATTTATTTATTTTTTTCTTCCAAATTATTACTGATTATGTCATTATGGTATGGTAGTAGAATCGATGGTCTATTTCGCATCCATCACGCTGGATTCTTTGAACACACTTACGATTTATCAGGTCAAATATGTCTCTAATATACTAGGTAATGGAGCCATTAAAATATCAACGTTAATTATTCACTCGAAGGGATGGCTGCCGTCCATTATACTAAATTCCTGTTAGCGGAAAAGTCACGTGATCGAAGTGATTTCTTGATGAAGTTCATTTACTAGTTAAAACAATAATCCACATTACTCATTCTAAATTCGTACATAAATTTGATTCGTATTTGATTAATATTTTCAACGGTTGTAATTTTTGTATAACATGAAATTTGTATTTAAATATTTATATAACGTACGTAATGTAATACATAACGAATTCGTTAAAGATACTTATGGATTCTATTGAACAATTAAGAAATATATTTGGTAGTTGTGGAGACTCTCGTTACATTCGACGACGTCGAACGTTCCTTTTCAGTATAAATTAATACCAACTGACAAACAATGGCAATTAACTGTTAAACACAGGAAAATCATTACTAATTATAACGTCAAAGTTTTATTCGAAATAATTTAATATAATAATTTAGATAACGTTGAATGTTACCCAATGAATTGTCTATTTTTCGCGAATCTAATTTTTACCACTCACCAAGGCCAAATGCAGCGCACATAATACAAAATCACCGAGACTGCTGTCCGCATTTATTTCGAAAACGCGAGTTACCATTGCAAACACACCCAAGTTGGTCAATGTTTGGTCATGTTTGATGTTGTAACGACGTAACGTTATATCATAAACATTGGATACGCGAAAGTATGTTTGCTGCTCTAATTTGCCCTCGGTGAATATCGCTGGTACAATTATGCGACGGTTTTCACCGGCGCAGTGAAATACGCGTGACGGTGGGTTGTTTTCCAACTGGAAAGTCGTTCGTTCGTTTTTCCACGGATTATATACCTTTTTTGTTTTCTTTTTTCCATGACCCCAGCCTGCACTTGTAAGCCGTTGTCGCAGTTAATTCGTTGCTGTTCGCGGCGACAAACGGGTGCAGCTGAATTATTTCTGACAAACGCAAACCGATATTCCGGCTTCCGCCCTCGTTCTACCATCGAAACCCGATCGATGCACCCGTGCAATTAAAACGCTTTCGTTCTCCTGTCGTTTGTGATTAAAAGCCAGCCAGCCCTCCCCCCACGATGTTTAATATTCCACGATCGCTGGGGCATTAAATCGTCCCATCTTGATTAAAACAGCCATAAACAAGAGTTTGTTTAATAACGCGAGAAGTCTTTCAAGGAAAACGACTCTTGGAAGCTGAGATTTGTATCTGGGATCGGGTCGGGTTTGTAAATGTCGATCACACTGTATGTAGGGCGAGAAATTTTTCAAAGAGACGCCTTTTAGATGGTAAATAATGGCCAAACACATACAGGCTCACTAAGCAACAGTTTGGCAATTTTGCAACGTTTCGTCGAGTGACTAGTCATTTATCAAATCTAGCTTCATTTATTAATTTCAACACGTCTTTCAATTTTCTAAGGATTAATCTTTGAAAGATAAACGAATGCCAATGAATTACATTGTGATTTCTTCTATAAATTAATAATTTCGTTTCCTACGTTCCTCTGAGAACGTCAGCGTCATTTATATCGACTTCTTCCCTTCGCAATTAGGTTTCACATTGTTCTTGCTTGTTTGTGCCCTCTATGTGTGACGTTGCTTTCGGCATTGCCGAGTAAATACCTTCGCATATCTCACAACTAAGTACCAACCCCTAGCTCACAACTACCAAGGGATGGTAAAACGTGTCAAGGGTAGATTTTGCTGTCGCCTTTTAATTAATTCATTCGTCTGAGGTACATATTTACCAGTCACGATCTAGTAAGGCTAATTAAATCATTGAGTAACGCTACTCTCTGACGTTTTAGATTAAAAGTTCACACTTGCATATTTTATATCATATGTAATTTACAAGCAGAGATGCTTATTTGTTGATTATTGTTTCAACAAAATTTAATGTAATATAAACGTAAATTTTCGTCGTTATATATTGACACTATATTAAAAATGTCTTTATACAGTGACTTGTTAGCACGATATAATTAATCAGTATCACTCATTCGGTAAAGAAATTAATTATCTTCCACGATCCACGATGAATTTCAACAAATATTGAAGTTCGGTGTTCCTCTTCGCAAATATCACTAAACGTGTCTCGATTTCGTATTTCCCACTAGCCGTGGATCGTAAAAAGATCCAGGGCGAAATGCATCGAAAGCTAGAGTTTCTCTCGCGGCGAAAATGACCACGGTTGCGTGCCTGCAATATCTTTGTCAGTGTTGATCCATTTTAAGACGGAGGCGTGACCCAGATTCCAGATGTTATAAGAGAGCGAAAAATCTTCGGGAAGGAATAAGTTCGGCCGTAGGAATTCCAACACCTGTGATCTTCAGGTCCGTAAGCATCACTGGCTTCGACCAACAGCGGAGCAAATGCTCTTCCAATTTCCTCCGTTTTTGAAATAGTTCTTCTTTGTACCCGTCTCTCCTCTCTCATACACTTGTGCAGAACAATCTGGTTTTGGTTTCACTCGGGTCTTTATGCTTTATTGATGTTTTATCGCGGTGAGAATTAAAATTCACTTTACGTTCGGCGCGGGTATCTTTTCTTTTTTTTTATTTCTGTCTCTTTCATTTCTTCCTCCTTCTCTTTATGTCGTGTTGTAAAATCTCAGGCGTCGAGGCGTTTTTTGTGGGTCGCAGTTTAAAGACGACAATGAATGAAAGTTTTACTACGGAGGGTGTAAGAGTTTATTCCGGGATTTACGCAACTCTTCTGAGACAGGATTTTCTGCTCTTTTATTTATATTACGTTACGTAGAAATGTTAATTCGAAGAAATGCTATATTACATGAAAGACAGGTCGATCGTTTATTATTGTTGTCACAAAATCATTCGAGATACTGTGTATTGTATAAGGAATTTTAAATTTTATTATATCTGTTGCTTTGCTGTTTTTATCGACATGCCTTTAGAAAAATATCAAATGATTTATTTATAACATATAAATACTACAAGTCTCAAATTTGAATTTGTAAATAATTACAACTATTTGACCATTTCCTCTGAAACAAACGATAAGTATCTTTAATATCTTCTCAGATATCTTCTATTTTTGACAACATTTTATTTACAAAAAGCGTAAAGTATAAAAAATTGTATTGGATTAGTTATAAAACCAAATACTTCAAAACTACGCGTTTATTTCCCTAATGTTTGTCGATGTGTAACGTTCGTTTAGAAGAGCGATAAATCGCCTCGATCGAGGAAAAAACTGAAATAAAAGAGAGGAGATATTTTCATGGTAAAGTTCGCAATAAATTCGTAAAAATGAGTAATTTAATTCGAAGAAAGAAAGAGTACCCTCTCCTCTGGGATATCACGAGGGAATTTAATTGGATCAGAGTTGCACGTTTACAAATACGAAACGATATTTCGTGGAATTATGTTTTCGAAGTACTGTCTGCTGCAATTCGACTGTTAATACGTCATATAATTCGTCTCTGTTTATTGCTCGGTACATTTTCTGAGGAATGCGCATCGCGCGGAATGCACTTAGTATGTTTAACCGAAACTATTCTGATGCTCATTGGTATGCGTATGATGTAATTCGTTAATATATAATTCGTATATATAACGTAAGTAGGTTATGCTGCGATTGCGTTCGTGAATTCTATGGGAATGCTGCAGATAGATTATAATTATAATTTCAAGGAGATTGTGTACGCGTTTATTAAGTACGCAAATAGTAATATTTGTCAAATCTCGCACGTGAGTTTTGTATTTGTTATATGTTTATTGTATAAATTAATTAATTAAAGTTAATGTTTAAAAGAGAGAATCTCTCACACGGTATTATTATGCTAAACACACGAGGAATGACATCATCAATTACAACAGACGTAGCGGAACTTTTCATAAAATTCTCAGGCACGAATCCAACGTCCTCGCACGATTTTCTTCGTGGAATACAAATACTCGCGCGCTAGATAAAAAATTGCACACGCGAAGAATGCAGTTTTGTTGAAACGGTACCGATCCTTCTCGCGTAACAATCTTCATTGTTATCAACTTGACTGACTTCGTCTGTGTGTTTCCAAAATGTTCTCCTTGATAAATTCAAATTAGTTAATTAATCCTTAATGTCGCAGATAAGATTTGTTTCTCTGCGAAAATATATTGCGATTTTGACGAACTTTGAGCGAGTCATAAATCATAGAAAAAATTCTGCAACGTACTGCTCGTTGGATTGATTTATGTTTCACACAACAGCATAATTATTTTTCAACGGGTAATTAAATTCGTAGAAGCTGTTAAAGACCATTTCGTTCTGACGATCTTTCAGCAAATTTTCAACAAATCAGAGATTCTAAACAAGTTCGCATTGTTCGAGAAATTTTGTAACAATTCATTTTAATAATAACTTTTTTAATAATTTAAAAGTTATTAATAATCGAAAAACGTCTGAAGTATCGTTTAAATATTATATACTCTTCATTGGTGTTTGAACTGATTGTGAATTTCTTCTTCTATAGAGAAGTACGATAAACGAATTTCAAAAGGTAAATATAATTTTCGCTCTCACATCGTGGTGTATCGATCAATGATGATATATATCTGAAACAAAAATATATACACTTCTTTCACCATGAGGATAGTTTTCTCTATTCGAAATCAATTTCACTTTGCCCCGTTTCATTCGGTTTGATTGCTCTCAGTTCGCAATTGCTTTTAATTCGCTCTCCAATTCACAGCGAATTCTTTTATCTCGCAGCGAGGACGAGGATGAGGCATGTTTCATATTTCACCTTAGACCGGCGTCTGCTTCTTTCCTCGAAAGCACGCACGAATCTCGAAAATTTATGCCCATTTACGAGCACGACGGTAATACGTACGTAGAACAAGGAGGGAAAAAGGCACTGGGATAAATGGCACCGCTGTCCAAAACGAAAAGCTCACAATCAACGTGCTTCAGCAAGAATTTGCATAAAGTACCATGAAATATCACACTCGTTTTATACAACGAATATCACGGGGTGTAACCGTAATTATTTTGCAATATAATGGGACATAATAAATTATCGCTGGGGAAATCGTTAATGGTTTTTCCTCGTTAGAGTGATAATTTATTGCCGAGCGGTTTCATAATTTGAAGAATCACCGTGGATAGTTCCTTAATGATTATATGCTCGTAAAATTGAAAAGGTGCAACGTTGTTTCGATTGTGCAACACAATGTTTTTCAGATATTCCAATTTATATACAATCCTTCTCATTTTTTAACATTCCACACACTCCAGAATTAAATGATTTCTTCGTCTGGACGATTTAGTTCTTGAACGTATAATTTTGCCATTTCGCAAAACACTTACTCCATTGTGTGTTCGAATTTGTATTCATACCACCGGGGGTACATAAAGTATCGATGTAAGCGAATAAATGAAAACTAGTATCCTTAAACTATTCTTTCTTTTAGAACCTATACAATTCTACAACTTGTATATCTTATTTGTTGTTTATACCTGTTCTTGGTATGTTGAAATAACATAAAAATTTTAATAAAATAAAATGAAAATCTCAAGGATCATGGCAGGTCATAGATAACTCAACAAAAAAGATCCCCCAATTTCTGATTTGTGCAAAGTTGAATTGACAGTGAAGCATATTATCGTCCAGTGCAGAAAATATACCGCGAATAGACGTCAGTTAAATATAAATCCTTCTCTGACTGACAACCTAAAACAGAGTGGGCTAACTGGCGGTCCGTAGGCTCTTGCCCCTACTTTCCTGATTGCTAGCGCTACCCCCTCCACTGCATCGATTACTATGCATGAGCCTCACTCTCTCAGTCTGTTGATTTCCCAGCCTAGCAAGTAGCGAGTGGAGAGGGCCTACGGGTCGCCAGTTAGTCGACTCTGACCTAAAGGATCCTGAATTTAATACGCTTTCTAAGACAGCCTGACTTCTATAATAAATCGTAAGATTTAGTTCCAAGTCGCTAATAATCCACTCAAGTGGTTGATGCGATTATAAATAAAAGAAAATAAAAGAAAAAGAAAAGGAGAGAAATAAGAGTAAAAATTTTCTTTCGTCGACGGACGAACAGCTTCCGCGTTGTTGTTCTACGTCGAGCCAACGTTTTCTTATTAGTGCGGGGTCTCTGCGTTTTATTTTCTCGATGGACACACACGACGTCGGGGAAAAAGTTTCGATTCCCGATATTTCCGCGGTCGAGCGTTAAAACACGCACTCGGCGATTAAAATTCTGTCGGCGATTTCCCGTTTCCCGCGCCCCTTCTCCAACGCTTCTCCATCCTTAGCGGCCGTAATGTTATTCGCGATCGCAGCTATCTCGTTTCGCGGTAATTCCATGCAAATATCAATTTACTGTTACGAACGCGTAACGATTTTTAATCGGCAAATTTTCCATATTCTCGCCGGCGCGAATGAATCACGGCCAAAACGCTCGGCAGCCAGACTTATTTACATCGTTTAAAAAAATAGGCGAGATCGACCAGTGTATGCAAATGCCGCGTATTTTATTTTTGCGAAACGAAATTTTCTTTTTTTCTTTTTCCTGCCACATCCTTTTATTTGTGAAAAAAATGCGGTAGTCGAGAAACATTTCTAGATTTTCATTGGGCAAATGAAGGAAACTTTTAAGAATTTTTTCAAATCGTTTTGCAATAATCACCCCGGATGGAAACAATGTATGCGAAATGTGATTCATTTTTGTTATTTAGAATTCCGTGCGAATAAATTCCATACGAGTCGGAAGTCCTATTTAAATTGAGAAATAGAAAATTCGTTTTTGCGTAGTTGATAAAATATTTAAGATATTCTTATCTTAACGTTGATACGTATAACGAAATCACGAGAGCTCGCTGTGTAGATTAAAAAATTAAAAGTTTCGAAGCTTCGATATTGAGAAACGTTGAAAACTTCGTATTGAAGCGCAGCAGGACAATCAAGGTATTGTAGCGGGGATTTTCAAACACGGGATGTTAATAATAATAATCGTGATTGTTACGTTTTAATCTTATGCCGTGCACCCGGGGTTCTATTATATCTGTAACACCTGTTAATCTACATATTTCCGTTTTAATCCTCGTTCAAGAGTCTCAGCTGACACGCTTGAAACTTTTAGAAGTTGGAGACTCCGAGGAGGATATTTTAATAGCGTATTTAAATACGAACCTTCATCGATATTTCAACGATGTTAAATCTAGCGTCCACAGAAATGCACGCCTTTATTAATATCCTTGCAATTTATTAATATTCCTGTAATTTATAAAAATATAATTTCAATCCGGCATCATTCGGAATATATTCGAGAGATTAACAAAATCACCTCCATGAAATCTGAAACGTCGAGGATGAATTTTATTTTAAGCATTATAAATAGATTTTGAGAATGTAATTAAAAAAAAAAAAATAAAACCACTGTATATATATATATACGAATTATTATAAAAATCACTTTGAATATTATATGCAATGTATTTAAAAGATGACTAATGAAAGAAATATTACTGAAAATTGGTACAAATGATTATCCAGAACACTCTGACAATTATTAAAAGTGTCAAGAAAATATCACGAATTTTCCCGCTACTCCACCATTGAAGAAGAAGAAAAAAAAATATTTCTTGAGCATTATACAACTTCGTATATTCTATTATATTTTTATTTTGTTTATCCCACGACTCGTGAAATGAAAAGAAAAAAAAAAAAAAGAAAAAATTTCTCGATGCCCCGTTTATCGAACATCAATCTCTCCTTTGTAAAGCTGGCAACCGGTGAAAAATTAGCGGCGAAAGTTCGTTTAGGCGGTGCCCTCGATCGACGAGAGAGGTGGCCGCTTGTTAATTAGTTACATCGATCAACGCGTCGATGCATTGAACTGATTATGGCTTTGTCTATCGATCCTGTCGTAGATCATCGGCTCTGTTACAACGAATGGTAATCTGCCACGCAAATTGCTTCACTTAGGGTGGTACGTCTCCGTTTTAGCGTTTCGTGATTCTATCGATGCAATTAATTAATTAATTAACTAATTAATTAACTAATCGAACGTAAATGGTCCGATGCTGCTTGACGCTGACAAAATTTATGGTCGTGGAATTTGAAATACTTCTCCGGGGGAAATCTGTTTTTGAAGGTAACTAGTAAATACTAGCGAATTTGAACTATTCGTCCATGTAGTATCGTTATTGCGTTGCCCTGGTGGAATTAAGTGTCATTTTTGCGAGGATAATGTTTCTTTTTATTTGGAGAGATATTTATTTTCTGAACTATCGAGACGGCTTTCAAATGATTTATTGGATTATTTATCACTCTATTGACAAGATTTATGAGTTAATAGCTCGACTAGTTTTCGGGATAAAAAATGTGAAAATAATCGAGGAGTATTTGCATTATAAAGTCGGCCGTGAAATTGAATTTTTGAAACATTTACTGATGACGTGCTTCAATTTATCCGAAATTGTGTCGAAATTATTAGTGAATCGATGTTCAATATTTCAGAAATTACTGACAATTTGATTAATGCGAAATTATAATTGCTAATGATTTACATAGTATAAATAATTTATTGACGCAGTTTGCAAACCGCACTATTAGAATATTATTATTATACTAGTTATCGAATCATATTATTATTATTATAGTGTGTATTATCGAATGACAGTTCGTTTATAGCCTTGCATAATATAATACAACGATCAATGGTCAGTCTTCTAGTTATAATTTCATAAAACTTATAATTTCAGAAAATCAAGCATATCGTTTTACTGTTTAGAATAAATAATTAATTCATCTTGTCTTTATAATTTCACTATGAAATCTTTATATTCATAAGTAATACGACGCAGTGCAATAAATCAATGATAGACAATTCCAAGAGATTTTTATTCCAATCGCATTTTTCAATCCACTCGGAGCAATGTGTAAATGCAAACACATAATTCCCAAACGAAGTAATAATCTCCTCTCTTTTCAAAAATCACAAACAACCGGAATACGATTTGCAATTTACGAAGAGAATAATCTGTCTTATCTTTCGCAATTTCGCGAAATAAACTTCACGTTCATGTAAGCAATGTGATATGACGAAATAAATCAGAGACGAGTAATAATTCCGAAAGATTTTTACCTCAGCCCGGATTTATCACGCAATTTTCAAACGAAATAACCTTTCCATCTTTCGAACTGCGAATTGCAGACGTTCACGGAGAGTATAATCCATCTTTTCCTTGCAATTTCACAATATAAATTCTACGTTTACAGAGTAAATAATCGAAATCGATTGAAAATTCCTCCTGCCTTCCCTGAAAAAAAAAAAGAAGAAAGAAATTTTTCTATCGATCGTTAATTCCCGTTAAACTGTGACACGCATGTAAATGAAAACGTATTCACGTTCGTGCAATTTCCAACGCTCGCCTTTGAAACGTCGCAAACAATCGCGATGCATTCCCCGGGGACCATAACCCTCCATCTCGTTCAATTTTCCACTTGAAATTTAACGCGAACGCAGTGACAAAGCTTGGTTGAACGAAACGAAGCGGCCCTTAGTTGAAATATCATAGGGGTCCATTTTCGCAGGTAAATGAGCAATTCGCCGTGGCAAAATTGAAACTGGGAACGCATCCGCGATTTCCTAGTATTACTTCGACCACATTGTTCACCGGTCGTCAACCAATTTCGGTATTCGCCGAAAGATTTGCCGATTTCGTTTCGCTGCCTATCGGCTCTTTGGCTGAGCCAGGCACATCTCTGCTCGTAACGCGTAATGCATAGTTCGTCAATTAATTATCAGTTGGCTAGGCCAATTTGCGACGCGTCTCCACGCTGATTCCCCTTGCCATCACTCCATTTCTCTGCTCTCGTGTTCTCTTACTCTTTGATTCGGCAATCCTCATTCTTCCTCTCTCTCTCTCTCTCTCTCTCTCTCTCTCTCTCTCTCTCTGTGTGTAGTT
>CAJDYZ010007977.1:37226-55465 GCA_903986555.1 Heterotrigona itama
GTATGTATGTATGTATGTATGTATGCATGCATGTATGTATATAAATATATAATATCATGTTTTACCAGCATATTACATATGTGCTTAATCTAATTGAATACTGAAGTAAAGAAAATATTATCTACGATAAAATAAATTCACAGTATAAACTATATGGAATAAATGTTACATTTCTTGTGTTAACCAAAAACGACTAAATATATAAAATATATTCAAACATTTTTAAATTATTATTAGATTATTTTAACAAGTCAATAATAAAACTGAAAGCATGTTATAAGTAGGAAAACAAGTAATATAAAACTACAAAATATATATCACATATAAAACACAAACAACTTATTATTACTCGAAGATAGTATGTTATCATTTTAATATCTGTACACAAATTATATAAAGTAAGTAAAGGAAAAGAAGTTCACCGATGTATTAAAATTCAAAAATGGAATGCTGTTAATTCTTGCCAAAATATTTTTGATGTCTTTCATATGACACAGCCAGGTTTTATGTAATTATACTGTTTGTTAATATAGGATGAAAATTAAATAAAAAGCTTTAAAATAGAAAAAATTTTAAAAAAATAGAATATCTAACTAAAATATATGAAAAAATATATGTGCGCAATTACTCTTTGCAACATATAAAGAAATTATTCTTAAATTATATATATAATCTTATACTCGTGAGTAAGAATATATACATAATTTTTAATAAATCAATAAATTATTTTGTTGAAAAAATAAAAAACTGTAACTTTTAAGGAATATAATTGTAAATATAGACATAAATAATATGTATACACATGTACATATTTGTGTATGTATATGTGTATGCATTCATATAGTTTCCATTATTTTCGAACAATTATCGATGTCTAATATTTGCAAATACTATTAAATAGAAATATGATTTTTATATACAAACAGCTAAGTTCTCGAGCATAAAACAGTAAAACTGTACAAAGTTCGTTTTGTACATAAGTAGGAAACAATTATCTGTAGGTACATATTTTTCATACCGAAATTCGAAAACTGAATCAATAGTTTTGCTATGATAATCTTAGTTTTTTCATCAACCGTATCCAAATATGTATTATATATATTACTTTAATCAATGAATGTAGCTCGACCTTCCTCTACTAATAGTCGATCAATGTAAATATCTTCAGCTGTATTAACATCTATCAATTTTAAACCCAATACAGTATCAGCCGGAGAAAATCCATCAGGTTTAGATTCAACAACTATTGACACAAAATTTTTATCCACAACCAATTCTTGAAACCTTAAACTATCTTCAACAGACCAGTCGACGTTAATCGGTCGTATGCCTGTTTAAATTATTAATAAAATTTACGAAATAAGACTTTTTGCATTTTAAAAACAAATTAAAACAGGAAAATAAAACAATTACATACCAACAAGTCTTGCTTTAATAGCTTGATATGGTAGTTCTAAGAATTCACTTTTCAAAGGTTGTAATTTATTTAATGGCAGTACTGATACATCTCCGAAATCGCAAAAGTAAACACTAACCATATTTTCTTTAATCATACTTGAAATGCATACCCTTAAAAGTGATTCGGAATAAATAGAAATTATTGATTAACATCGGTAACTCCATATGTAAAGTTCAGACTTAAAATATATTTATAAATCACTTTTTATTTATACCTATACCAATGACTGTCAATATGTTGTGCCGCATAAAGTTTGCCTTCTTTTACTGATTCTGCAGTCGGAATTGGACCTTTATATGCTTGACAAGCTTTTTGTAATAGAATCATCATTGACTAAAATTATAAAATATATTATATATATTATCGTAACATATATTTTACATTAAATAAAATAAATGAAACCTTTACCTCTAACGAACTTTTATCATTAAATGGTTGAATAGTAAAATTTCCGGGATGGGCAGCCATTGTTACATGAACATCAAAATATTCACCAATATCCGAAATTTTCGGTGGTTTTAAAGATTTTACATCATCACTTTCATTTCCTGGAAATTTAGAATTCATACGTTCGACTCTTGGTTTTCTTGGTTTTATGTTATTATTACCATCCCCATGTGTTCTAAAAATATAATAAAAATAATTATTTATTTAACTTTAATTTAATTTATTATTTATTATTAAAACTTTTAAACAGTCCAGTATACCATACTTTGTAAGTTCCTCTTCAAGAGCCAAAGTATTATTGATAGAAACAAGCATGTTGCTTGGTTGAATTCTTTTAAATAATTCCACGATTGGCGTCTTACTTTCAATTGATACAACTTTTATAAGAAGTGATTCATTTTTTGGTGCTAGCTCTGCAAGTTTTGCAACCATCTTTCCATTAAACATTGACTTATCAATGTTATGAAGATGTACCTTCAATGCCTATTATTGTAAATGTATCATTAAAGTTTATGTATTATTGAAGTTAATATATATGTAATCTTTAAATTTTTAACGAATATCAAAATAATTTTACCTGAGCAGGATAATTCGCTAATATTTGAGATAATGTTTCCAAAGAAAGGAGATTGCTTTTCGTTATAGTAACAGTTTTACCAAAATCAATTAAAAATGCTCTTAATTGATTATGCAAACTATCATTTACAATTTTTCCCCTGTACCAATTATTATTTACCGATACAAAATATGTTTTACTAGGATCAACTGTCGTTACGATGCAATTTTCTAAATCTTCCGTATTTAATCCAGTACATACTAATCGATTTAATAAATTAACCAAAAGTTTTATACTTTCAGACTGCACTTGTACATAGACATCACCATTTTGTTCTATATGAGAAATAAGTACCTCTGATACTTGCCCCTCCTGTGAATAATAAAAGAACATTATTTTTTCATCAAAAGAATCTTACATATTATTTAATCACATTTTTATTAATAGAATATAACAAACACTCACCACATCTAATTTAGGAGCAGTTAATATACTTTGTGAAATTTGTTTAAACAATTCTAAATTTATATTAATATCATCTGGTCCATGCGTATCATAAAATACAACTGTTGCAGAGGATCCATTTTGATCTTTTTTGCGATTTCGTATTTCAACATATAATGCACGATCAAGCAAAAGTTTTTCAATTTCGCTCGTAATGCTATCACAGTCATTGAAATCTTCCAAACCAGAAAGACACAGCCTTATCGCCTAACATATAATTTAGTAAAATTTTTTATAAATATTTTTAATAATACAATAAAATTTGTATTTATATAATAAAAGTAGCATTATCATACTTGAGCCGGAAGTGCACAAAATTTTTTATCCAATATTTGCAATCTACTAAAATGGAAAGTATCCTCATCACCATGATCAATAAATGAAACCGTAACCATTCCATTTTTGATATTAAAATCTATACAACGAACTCTATGCCATGATTCATCTTCAAACACAACATAATAATTTCCAGTTTCAATATGTGGTGCTTTTCCGGATTGAATTTTATTGTAATGTTGACTCATTTTGGTAGTCATAATATCAAATTGTTCCTATACAAAAATCATACAAGTAAATATAAATAATAATTATAAAAATAAAAATTGTATAAAAAATTTTTCAGCTTACACTGTATGCGTCTCCTATAATTCTTGCCCATATTTCAACAGTACTTATAACACATGTGACAGACACAATCCAAAACTCTTCTTCTGGAAATTCTAATTGTCCAGGTGCAACAGGGCCAATTGGCTTTAGTTGTATTTTATCTGTTTTTAGTGATGTTGGAGTTCGCATCTAAATATATATATTAAATAATAATTATATATATATTAAATAATAATTGCATTCCTTTCATGAATATAATAAAACAACTTACAATGTATAATTTGTCATGATATTATGATATAATAATTTATAATCTATAATATAATTTATAAAATATGTATTATTTTACCTTTTCATTATACGAAATAAATCGACGTAGAATTATTGAATTATCAACGCCCTTTTCTAGAACAACTGCTGGACTCGTCTCAATAGTTCTTTCCCAATTTCCAGGTAAAATTTCCTCGTACTGTTGTTTATAGTATATAGGTACCTGATGCATGAAGATACCATTTGGATGGGCATCTATTATGGACAAAACTCGTTCTTTTATTATATTTTTGTCTTTAGTTTCATTGAAGCAAGAAGACGAGCCATATTTCTCAGTAAGATCGAGCAAGGCAAATTTTGCTGCAATTTTTTGTGCCTCATCTTCAGTATGTGCTTCTTCTGGATAACTTGAGTAGCCATGAGGACCAATCTAAAAATATATATTTATTGCTTTATATTTGCTGTAAATTACTACTCATTTCTTATTGCATTTATTTCTAAAAAATATCAAGATATTTTTACAAACCTTGACTTGTGCAAATATAGCTGGTTCTTTAGTATTTTTAATTGTTGTGGGACAAATTTGATACACAGGTTCTAGAAGATTTAGCGTTTTAGCCCTTCTTTTCAATTCTTCCCTTGGATCAGCAAGTTGTAATTTTGGCACAATTTTCCTATTACCTAATGGTATCTACAAACATATTTTATTAATTATGGTATTATCTAATGGTATTTAGAAATATAATTATATTTAGAAATATAATTTATATTATATACTATATTATATACTATATAATTTAGTATAAGGAATAGTAATTAATACTCACAGTTTTTATTGGTGATTGTTGAAATTTCATGTTACTATCTGCTAAAACTTGACCAGGTGAAAGAGGTGACAATACTTCAGATTGATGAGAAGGTGTAAAACTAAAAATGGGTATATCCAGCAATGAAGGTATATTACGAGTTTCTTTAAGTTTGTCACTTAGACTTGAAACTTTTTTAGGAAGCATTTCCACATTGATATTAACAGTCTTTGGTTTTTGACTTATCACAGGCTTTACTGCCTTTAGATTGTTCTTTATTTGTGTCTCATCCTTAGATTTATTAATACTTTGGTTTGCTGATAAAACAGAATTCATTTGTTTATCTTTCAGTCTCTAAAAAATAAAATAAACAAATTAAAATTAAAATAAATTTTATTCTTTCTATATTAAAATATGTAATACTACCAAATATATTACTTACTTTACTTGGAGAGTTTGGTGGTACTCCAAAATTAGAATGTATGTATCTGGGTTTATCACTATTTTGATGGATAGTAATTTTTGTTGATGTTGTAGGAAAAAACGTATTTTGTCTAAAATAATAAATATTCAAACATGTATGTGCACAAGAACGTATAATGCAATTGCAAAATTGCTTAAAAAGTAATAACTTCAAAAATACTATATATACACGTATAAAACAATAAATAAAAAAAAATTATTTAAATTAAAAGGCAAATTATTGCCTTAAATATATAAGGTAAATAAACAAGAATAGATTTCTAAGCTTAGCTTGTGTTCTGTGCTTTGTGAAAAATCATAATTATACATTTATACGATAAAGACGATTTTACGTAACCTGTGACAGTTATTTCGGTACAGAATTTTAGTTATATTATTTTAAAGAAGAATTAATTTTAACTTATGAAATAAAAAATCTTGGTAATTATATAGAGCTAACATCTGCTTTGTTCATTTTGATGATTTTTAAATATATTATCAGATACATGATTCTCAATTTTTTCCTATATGTATATATAAGCGCTGCTCGGTCTTATTCGCAAAAATCTTTTGATACTTTTCACATAGATATGGATTAATTCTATGTACTATAAATGACCATACTACTATACGTATATACTCCTCACATCTCAATTTGCGAACGAAATAGATAAGACAGAGGAACTCAACTTTTTTCATTTATTTCTGTCAATTATTTCAAAGTATTTCAAAGTATATATATTTATCTAGCGTAAACCAATACTAATATTTTTCTTTTAAGAAAAACTCATTATTTTTTCCGCTTATTGGTTTGAGTTAGATTTCCAGCTGGCAAAACTCAACTGTTAATACTATTAGTGAATTCGTTGATTTCTATAGGATCTTTTTTCTTAATTTAATTTTGAATTAAATTTACTCTTGAACATATTCTTGAACAACTAAATTAATTGGCAATTGAATTTTCCTTTTTTATCTCTCTATGTTCACAAACTAAAATGTAAAATGTATAAACAATTATGTCAATAATTGAATCTTATCCACCAAATATTACAAAGTAAAAAAATATCGAAAAATTTACATAAGTGTCTTAGAAACTAGAGATAGAAAAAAGCTCAGACTCATGTCTCTAACATATTCAAAAATCATCGAAATCAGTAAGAAGGATTTTGTTCTCTGTGATTACTACAGTATTTAGACCAGTATCTTCTTTCACATCAAACAATTTTTATAAAATATTTTTTTTAATAACTTTGATCCCATGGATAAGATATTCCTTATCAGATATATATTCCATATACGTAATTTTAAATATTTCTTAAAATTTTATTGTATATTAACAAGATTTTAGAAGACTACAAGATTTAGAAACAAAACTTTAATTATTTAAAGAGATCTTTACGTAACATTCACAATATGGGTAGGCTCATATTCTACACTTTACCTTCCACTCATTTGTGAATGTAGATTATTACCACTTCTTATATTGCCAATATTCTTTTTCGTTACAGGCTGACGAAATGGTGTTGGTTTTCGAGTATTTATCTAAAATAATATAATATTAAAAATAATATAATATACTATAATGAAATGATATAAAAGAATAAGATATATAAGAATAGGATACTTACTAATTTATTAAATTTTTTAGTTGTTGTTTTTTGACGTGCAATTAACTTTGTAATATGTGCAGATTCTTCACTAGGTATAGCCTCCACAAAATAATCATTTCCTTTCTCAATAATTCTAATACTAGATACAGTACGTAAGAAGGCAATCAAAGACTGATATCCTAATTTTCGAAATGGTATATTTTCATCAATGAGCATTTTATAATCTCCTGTAAAAAGTGTCAATATAAATATAAATATTACTTTACAGCTTTTATTTAAATTTGCTTAATTTAAATTTGCCGATTTTAGCTATGAAATAGTATGTTTATTTATTTAGTATGAATACAGTGTGTATTTTATAGTAACACAAATATATAATAACACAAATACATAATAATATAAATTTAAATAAATAATAATTTTAAATATTAATAATGGAAAGTTTTTAAAAGAAAAAACTTACTATTTAAATCATCCACTTTGACACCACCTTTTGAAGATATGAGACAAGCACGTAAATTTTTGATTACTTCTTTCTCCATTATTGCTTCTTTGTACATTTAAATATGTCAATAAATGTATATTTATGAATTATATTTACAAGATAAGACTCTGAAAATATTTAAATATCAAATATGTAACATGCAATTATATGCAATTTTTTAACAATATTCTAAACAATATATTTTTAATAATTAATTAATACCTTGTTAACGAATAACAAAATTTACTAAAATGACATTTATTTTTGAAATATAGACCTAATTGTGAGAACTACAGATACAAATATTATTTTTATAAAATATTTTCCAAAATGCTTTACATTCGACAAAAAATACTATAATGAAATTACGAAAATTGCATCTTGGCAATTATTAAACAAAATTAGATAATACTGCTTCCTATTGCTTTGAATCTCTTTCTGAAAATTCAGTCTCGTTATGCATTTATTTTAAAATATTATAATATGTGTTATATTATATATAAATATATAAAAGTGAGACAAAATATAAACGAAACAAAAAAAAAGATACAATGCAATAATTCAATTTATAATTGGGAATTCTGACGATGCCGGCAAATAGCGATCAAATCAGTATTGTAAAACTTGTGAACAAAATGTTCGCACAAGACACATGTTCATTAATTATTTGGAACAGTCGAATCTTGACTCGATACATTTAGTACAGTTATTAAAAGAAATGAAAAAAAAGAACATTTTCATATTTAAATATTTAACACGTTTAGTACAGTTATTAAAAGAAAAGAAAGAAAAAGAACATTTTCATATTTAAATATTTAAACATAAGAATCAATTTTCATATATATTATAAAATTTCACTGCAAAGTGTTATACATATATTAACACACACACACACACACACACATTTAATATATATATATATATATTTATATATATTTATATATATATATATATATAGAGAGAGAGAGAGTATTTAATGTTAATTTTAATTTTTCTAATTGAAACAACATATGCTTTTCATATATATTCGTCAATGCCACAGTAGAAAAATTAACATAATATAATGTAGTTTAAACTATATAATTATACGATAACATTTAATTATATATTCGCAACCGAAATCAATTTCATAAATGATATAAATATGACGAGAGCCTGTTTTACAAAACTAAATACATCGTTAATTTGACGTCATATAAATTGTCAGATAAAACCAATCATAGCTCCTGATGACATGTAATGAATACACAAAATCGAACGCAAAAAAAAAAAAGAAAACAGTGGCAACAGCTGTATATCAACTAACATATTTTCAACGAATGCCATCATTTTCGTATTAATGAAAGTATAAATTACCGATACATCTTTAATTTGTTAAAGTACATATTTTGAATATTGGCAAAGTATCATAAGAAAAAAAATTAGGCCACCGTTATATATATGTATATATCTCTGTGTAAAAATCGAACGTACCTTATTTTTCTTTAAATTTAGCACATACAACGTATAATAAACTTCTCTTGTAATTCTACTGAACTTTACCACTTCTCATAGAAATATATCACTTTTTGGCAACAACTTAGTTCATTCTAACATTCCCTCCTCTTCACGAAACTGACTTCCAAACTTCATTACATCTTCGCAGAGAACTGCCGAACAGGCCTAGCATATCATTCGTTGAAGTAAAACGAAATACTTCAACTGTCCAATCAAACTCTTTCTCTACCCCCTCCACTTCTAGGTAATGAACCAATCAACGGCCGGATTTACGAAGGCGGTATATTTAAGAAATTTTAATTATTATACTATACTTTTGTTTCTAAAATCTCTTTGTACCTTATAAACGATAAATTATTAAAAATAATCATATAGTGCTAATTATGATAGATAATACCAATGCAATAATTGACAAATTTTCAATTACTTCCAAATTAATAATTCTAAAAGAATTTTAAAAAATTGTTCCATCAGTAAGCTACGCATTTTTTATTAATTATAATCATTTTTAAACATTTTTACATTGGAAATTATTATACAAATCTATTAAATATAAATTCAACGTTCAAAACTTAGAACAATTCTAAATAATCGCTTAATAATAGAGCTCTTATATAATACTACGAAATATAATATTACAAGATATAATATTACGAAAAGAATATTTTTAAAAAATTTGTAATTTTTATGATTTTCTTGCATTTATTACACTTCTTCGAGGTTTACGCGTAATGCTATTGTTCTACTTTTCTTTAGTACCGCAGCTGATTTTTTTATCTGATAATAATTATCAACCATCACTTCTTTCTTGAAAAAGCTAATTACAATATTAACGTTGAAATAAAATTCCTAGCGAACACGGTTCACATCTGAAAATCTCAATACATGTGTAATAATAATACATCGATATCTGGCTTCAATACCTAGAAAAAATTTCAGATCTTTTCACAGAAAGAAAAATTACCTTTCACAGTAAACCAGATGTTACTTTTCAATACGTTCCAGATCTATGAAAATCGTGCTGCGCGAAGTACCTCACAGATTTCAATAGAACAAACAAACTTTGAAGCAAAACAGACGTCCTTTACTTTTTGTGACGCTGACCTGAAATTGGAGAAAGGATACTTTCTCTGTTGTCTGTTCTTTATAGTTAGTCGTAAAAGTCAATAGATGCAAGGCTATTCAAAACTTTTCTTTCTAAAAAACAAACAATTAACTTGAGGATGCACAGAATCTCTTATATATATATATATATATATACATACATACATGTATATATATACATATATACACATGTATGTATACATATACATATATACATATATGTATATGTATATATATATATATATATACATGACTCTCATTAATATTCGGACACTAAATATTTAAACTGTTACAATTTTATAAAAAACAAAATCGTACGACAATAAACCTGAACTTATTTTAAAGCTTGAAGCCTTTACTTTCAAAATGCATTTTATTCTAAGATATTTTTACATTACGCACCGAGAGGGAAAGACACTTTTCTTCTCGAAAATACTATAAATTGTTATAGTATGTAAAAAAGAGAAACTTTTTTTGCGCCTAAATCCAGCATATATTTGAAGATTGAAACTGTTTCTTCATTCACAATTTGTTATATTCGTTTTCACCTGATATTCAAAATTCAATAAATTGACGAAAAAAAATCGTACAGGATGTTTTACGCAGTCGTAAAAGGAAAGCTTTAATCTTTAAATCCGTAGCAAACAAGATTTTTCAATTTTTTTATATATCATAATAGTTAATTTTCGAGAAGGAAAATATTAGAAAATATAAAAACGAAATGTTCGCTCGACGACTGCTTTTGTTCTATCATCGGTCTCAAAAGTTAATAAATCCAAGCGTAATACTGTCGTCGCAAAACTTGACCCAAAGATACTGCACTTCTGTTCACTGTGTGTATCGGCATTCATTCGTACATTCATGTGCAGTCTAACTCGAGACTTCTTCCAAGAATTGCTTCAATAATATAGCCATAGTTTATGTCAGAGTTCGACAAATCTTACAAAAATATCTTCACATTTGCTACATAGTGTAAGAACATCTTAGAACAAAGTGCATTTTGAAAGTAGAGGCTTCAAACTTTAAAATGAACTGAAATTTATTTACGTGCAATTTTTTTTTTTTCAATTATAATAGTTTCAATACTTAGTGTCTGAATATGTAAGTGTTCAAATATTAATGAGAGTCACAATATTAATGAGAGTATATAAACAATAAAATATTGTTGTAATTACTTGAAGTATTTCAATAGTGTTAGGATAAATATTTATGGAAGAAAGAACACATTTCTTCTAGGCTCAATTTGCTATGAAAGAAAAATTATACATATATAAAATAAGTAAATTAACATTATATATTGAAATATTAAGAGCAAATGTTACTATGTCATAAAATAATTCCACTACATTATGTATAAGTTAAATATAAAATACAATATTTAAATATTTATTTGAAGAAATCAGTTAAAATAGAAAATTATTTAAAGAAAATGATTTCTTTAATTTCAACATAAAACAAAATTACTTTCCTCATGTTAATTGTGAAATAAAATAATAAAATAGTAGAAACAATTCATTTAATTATTTATTAATATATACTGTAGATATCTATATTCTATATTTTAATATCATTTTTTCAAATTGAATTATAAATTTTTTTATATATCGATGAATTTTTTATTTCAGAAAAAAAATTAAAGCACTTAGATCAAAAATCAATTAGTTTAATATGTTTAATTTTAATTTGTAAAACTTATAAGAAACAAGAAAGATGCAAGGAAATTATATACTCTTGTATTACTATTTATATTTATTTTTATTTACATTTTAATAATACGATTTTTTTTGTTACAAATACAAGTTTTTGTCTTTTTTGCGAGTTTCTGTAATTTACATTATTCTTACTTTTCTATTACATTTGATGAATAAAATCGTTTTTACAATATAATTGAAATTTATAAATATATAATTTAAAAAATATATGTCTGTTATTTGATTAATATCAAAATATAATCATCAAGATATAAAACTAATTTTTATACTTATATATTTTACTCATTCTTATTTATATATTTTATTTTTCTAAATTTATACAATTTGCTTACAAATTATAGATTAATAGAAATGTATCAGGTGATATAAGTTTATTATAAAAGAAATAGGGGAACAAATATTAATATACAGTAATTTCTAGTGTAATAAATAAAAGCCAAATTGCATTTCAAACACTTCAAATAATTTATTCTCTATACTTTCATTACATGTGTATTACATGAAAGTAATAATACAAATATCTTAATAATAATTTTAAAAAAAGGAAAAAAAATACTTAAAACAAAGGAAGGATCGGGGAAAGAATAAACTCATTTGATACTTTTAAAGGAAAATTTATTTATCATAAAACTCGAGGAAGAAAAACTGAACATCGTTACGAACAATTAAGGAAGAATAAAATAATACCTTAATTAAGATGTTTACTCTTTTTTAGAAGCCACAGCCTGTTTGGCCTGATGAGCTTGTAATACAGCTACGGCCTCTTCAACCTTGGCTTTCAGCGATTCGTTATGCTCCAACATATGCAGGAGTTCCGAGTTGTCAATCTCCAGTAACATTCCCGTAATCTTCCCAGTAAGTTGCGGATACATACATTGAATCAATGGGAAGAGACGTTCCCCCAACATTTGTTTTTGTTCTTGAGGTGGAGCAGCTGCCAGCATTGAGGCAGTTAGTGGTTCTTGGCCTTGAATATGAACAGCTTGCTGTACAGGCGTTGGGGCAGGGAGTGCCATTGCTTGTGGTGGATTACGCATGTTTGAAGTGTATTTGTAATTTGATGGACGGTTTTGAGTTGATACTCCCACTGCTGGACCAGCCATTGAACGATTTTGCATATTTGCACCGCCAACTGCTTGTTGACCTTAAAGAACGAATAAAATTAATCGAAGTTTTTAAAAACAAAATGTTAAAAATAAATTATATAAAAATTCAATATTTATTACCTGTGATTGGTCGAGCAGACAAAGTACTTCGCATTGTACCAGTTTGTGCAGTGGGAGCTCGTGGTGCAGCTCTAAATGGACCTTGCATTGTAGCAAAACCTGAACTTCCAGTTTGAGCATTGGGTCGCACCTGATTTGGTTGCGCTGGCCAACGTGGTGTTGTACGAATTTGGGCCATCTGTGCAGGTCCATAGAATCTTTGTGGTTGTGGAATAGTGGGAACGAAATAATTTCCGGCACCACCAGGCTGAAAAATTTGACCCATTTGCTGCATTCGCATGTTTGCCAGACGCTGCATGTATTGAGAAGCAAGATGCGCTTTACGATCTTCTTTACGCTGAGCCAGAGCAACATATAATGGTTTAGTTACTATTATACGACCATTCATTTCCGTTACAGCTTTGGTAGCTTCCTCAGGAGCAGAAAAACAGACAAATCCAAAGCCTTTACTGCGTCCTTCTTCCATCATAACTTTAGCAGACGTAATTGTTCCAAAAGGTGCAAATTCTTTGCGTAACCGCTCGTCATCTATACTATCGTCCAAATTCTTTACATATAGATTTACTCCTTGATAACGATTTAAACGTTCTAATTTTAATTGTTCAAACTTTCGTTTTAATTCTTGCTGACGCTCTGCCTTCTTTTGCGCCCGTCCAACATACATACATTTTCCTTCAGCAACTTCTTTTCCATTTAATTCGAGTACTGCTTGTTCAGCAGCGTCAGGATCTTCAAATGCAACAAAACCGAATCCTCGAGATTTGCCGTCATCCTTGATCATAACTTTGTGACTGGTGATGGTCCCATATTTTTCAAACATTTCTTTAAGTTTATCATCCGTCATGTCTTCCCCAAAATTCTTTACATAAACATTGGTGAACAGTTTAGCTTTTTCTCCTAATTCCTTTTCACGTTCTTTGCGGGGTATAAATTTACCAACATATACCTATGTATTTAAAAAAAAATTACTATAAAAAAGATTACCATAAGAAAGAATTAAATGAGTAAAGGAGAATAATAAGGAAAATGTTACCTTTTTTCCATTTAGTAACATGCCATTAACTCTATCAATAGATTTATTTGCTGCTTCTTCAGTTTCAAAATGAACAAAACCATAACCTTTAGAAACGCCAGATTCATCTTGAGCTACTTTGCAACTAAGTATATTACCGAAAGCAGAGAACGTATCGTACATTGCTTTATTGTCTATATTTTTATCTAAATTTTTTATAAATACATTTCCAACACCAGATTTCCGAAGAGATGGATCACGTTGAGACCACATGATACGAATTGGCCGTCCCTTTATCATATCAAAATTCATTGTATCAAGTGCTCGTTCCGCTGAAATATGCAAAAATAACTTATTTAGTTCCTCATCATTTTTATCGAACATCTACATTAAATCCCTAAATTGTCATATACATTATAAAATATACGTTATTCAAAAAAAAAATTGTAGAGTGGTCAAAAAAATTTGAAAAAAAAAAAATTCAAATTAAACCACATGTTACATATACTAATAATTTAAAAAGTACGTATTAAAGGAAATATTAACGGAAATTTTAACGAAAACATTAAAAAACCAAAATACATAATTTTTTTAATCTTTATTTAAATTGTGTTCTTGTATATATACATATATATGCATGCACGTAATAAATACGTCGCATATTGAAACCTATCTTCTTAGGACTAAGAATGTTTCTATTATCATTCAATATATTTTTCAAAAAAGCGGAAAAAAGCATTGAAAAACACAAAACATGACTCGATACAATCGTCAACCGCTATCTACTTTGTCCGAAGTGGGTTTCAATATGGTGGCATCGTATGATCCGAAACACGTGTCAAGCACGGACAAATGATGTAACAAAGAACGACTACCACGGACAATGGACATAGAGTATCCTAGCAAAAAGGAAACGCATTGCAGCGAAAAATACAATTGTACTCACCATCAGCAGGTTGCTGGAAGTTAACATAAGCATATCCAAGCGAGCGTCGGGTAATCATATCACGACAGACGCGTATCGAGAGTACGGGCCCAGCCGATGAAAACTTCTCGAAAAGCATCGCTTCGGTGATATCACCGTGCAAATCGCCGACGTAGAGTGACGCCATAGGATAATTAGGTGCCCCTGGGTTCATATTCGTAGTATTCCCTCGTCTTGCAGCTGCTTAAGTTGAAAAAATTCTCTGGTTTTTAGTTTCTCTCGTTCCTTCAATATGGCTTGCGCTCTTCCGACCACGTTGCTCTTTGTAACACAATGATTACTATTTTTTTCCACACTTTACTTACGTTTCGCGGTTTTCAGCTACGGTTTTTCGATTTTTTTGTTTGTATTTTTATAATTTTTATATTTTTTTTGGGTTTTTTTTTTATAGAAGAGTTATTTCACGAATGGAAGTGGGTTGTGTGACCTATTTTGTAGAAAAAGGAGACACAACCACACGTGAACACAACTCTACTCTTACTGCGGAAGAGGCACTGAAAGTAGTTCCGTTTGTGCTTATATAGTCATCACAATACGCATTACACGCCGAAGAAGTAGTCCCTTTTGTAGGCAATTGCACCGCCACCTACATTCGAATTTAGGGTATTTCCAAATATCCCTATGATAAAATATATTTTCTTACTTTTATAATAAAAATAAATGGTTATTATAGTCCATCTATTATTTCTAATACGGAAATATCAATTTTTTTTAATATTCTTTGAAAGATCTTTTAAAACTTTAAAAACATCCAGATGTACTGAACATTTTATTTGAAATATATTGTTTCCGAACAATGATAAATAAACTTGATGTTTTTGATATCCCATAGCTATATATTTTTAAGTGATTTCTCCAAAATATAATAATTTACATAATTGTACGAGCATAAACTAATTCGTACAATGTACTGAAAGTAGATACTTATATCGAATGTAACAAGCTAGGGATTCATTGATTCAACGAGTGCATATTGCTATTGTTGATACTGATTGTTTTAGCAGTAAAATAAATCCAACGATAACAGTTGGAAGTAGCAAGTATCTACGATTTAACATAAAATATTTAAAGTATCTAATATGGCATTGCAAGCTATAGCTAGATCTTTAAAATCTGTATTTCGTAAGTAAATTTACAAAATTTTGCACATTAGAGTATTTGTAAATCTTATGTAATTATATATCTACATATGTACATATCGTATTTTATAGCATCAATCCAGAAATGGGGATTTGAATTTGCTGGATGGGGGAAATACGGTATGAAATATCTATACATTATATATATTTATAATAGTTATTATACAAATATATCTTTTAAATACAAAATTATATTATTAATATGTAGAAAAAAGCCACTTCAATCTAATAAAATATATGATTTTATTTTAAATTACATGATTTAATATTTCACTTCATGTAATTAGGTTTATATAAGGATGATCTTTATTGGGAGGATGAAAGTGTAACAGAAGCATTAAGACGATTAAATATCGTGGCTCCACATGTAATAGAAGAACGTAATTTCCGACTTATCAGAGCTATTCAATTAGATTGTCAAAAACAAATTTTGCCAAAAGAACAGTGGCTTACATTTGAAGAGGTAATTTGATATTAAAGATTTATATATTTATACTTAATATTTATACTTTATGTACTTATATAATTATTTAGTATTTGAAATAAAAATACAAATAAAATTTTTATTACTGAATAGGATATTGAATATCTGACACCTTATGTGGATGAAATAAAAAGGGAGCAGGAAGAGAGAAAACAATGGGATGCAGAGTAAAGTATAACAATGTAGTAAAAAATATATTCATCTTATACATAAATTGTAATTTCCAGATATTGGATTGTATATACATTAAATAAAATATCTTTAGTCATTCTATTGTTTCAAATATAGTGGTTTTTCACAGATTATGCAGGCTACATTGTTGACTGTTCAGTTTCAATAAATTATTCTATATTTTTGATTTACATTTCTTTCATCTATATTACCATGTTATACAAAATCAGTCATTTAAGTCATAATGCAGTTTTTAGATCAAAAAATTATCAGCTAAAAGAAATTAATACGTTGCAATTAACACTTAAGATTTAAATAAATGAATTCTTTGTTCAGCAATATTTAAAAGGAAATAATTGTAAATTGCATTGTAAATCGCATCAATTGGAACTCATTTAACACCCTTTATCCAATGACTTATTCATCATTTCCCCCCACGAAGACCCGCCGCATAGTTAGTGCGTAATTCATTGTTAATAAGCGCGATGATATTAAAGAGAAATCTTCGAATGTGAATGTCAATTTTTTGATAAGTACAAAAAGGGGTTTGTAATACAGCAAGAAATTTTTGCATTATACTTGTAAGAGTTTCGCGGGCAAATGGCGGATCAATATTTCACCCCCACGCGAATCTAAGCGGCATTCCCAATTACCAAAGATTTATACGAAGTAATTTGAGTTTCGTGAGTAAAAAAATCTATTTTCGTTTTTTCTTTTTTTTTTCGTATCGAATTTTCGAGCATTGTTTTATGTTTTTATAGCATATAATCCAATATCCTCTACGTGATTCTTAAAAAGGAAGCTTTAAAGTGAAAATTACACAGAACATCACATAAAAAATGGTAATTGGAAATCACAAATTAAAAAATTGTTATATAAAAATTTAATAACAGGCGGCCGAAAACTTTGCTTATTTTAATTATTTATCCCCTTTATCTTTTGCAAACTTAATAGTGTTCGTACTAGTATCCATAAAAGTAGTGCGTAGTCTTCAAATTTTCATTGCATTTCGTACACGTTTCTTTTTGTAACGGGTTGAATTTATGCATTTTCTATTATATACACAAGAAAAAAAAAAATATCTATTTAAGTCAGTTTTATTAGGGTTGTAAACCTTAATCGAAATGTCAAGTGATGCTACGTGAAAAGTGAAACGGTAAAACCACCCCTTCAAAGTCGAGCGTGAGGAAATTGACAAAACGTTTTATTATAATTACATTCCTTTCGTGGATGTGAAATATCTTGTTATTCAAAATTTGTTTTAGGACGATTATAATGTGTGGACGAAGGTAATTAAACAAAATAATAGCATTATTTTTAAGAACCTTTATATTTTAATACAGAAAAGTTGAGGATATTATATCAAATGTACATTTCGATTCATTGCAGATGCTGAAAAAACAGCAATCAGCGTATTTTCAAAGAAGAAAAACACTGATGATGAATCCTTACAAAATTGATCACAACATTTTATACCTAATACAAAGTAAAAAATTTGGGAAATTTACACAATAACTCTTTTAATGCTGTTAAAAGCATTCTAATACATGTTGTATGAGAAAAAAAAACAATGCTACATATATCAGGTGCTGCGCCAAAATACTACCTCTGCTATGTGTACAAAGTAATAAAATTGATTGTTTTAGAAGTGAAATAAAATTATTAAATATATATATATATATATATATATATATATATATATATA